>BJCM01086997.1:0-53305 GCA_018326385.1 Flaveria bidentis
TAGTCCCTGCACTTAGCCCCCGAGTTCCCAAAGTTTGTTTCGGTTGATTACGACCTTAAAAGTGCTCGTTATATTAATGTTAAGAGTGTGTTTAATGGTAATTGATAACTTGAAATGATTTTATTAATGACAATGGTTATAAATAAAAATGATATATTTAGTGATAATGGTGATGAAATTTGTAAAAGGTATAGGTTTAGCACACGTTCACGAAGGAAGTACAAGTACAAGGATAATAAAGCAAGCATGATTTCCATAACAGGAGTTCATGAAGAAGAGGAAGAATAATCAAGGAAAAGTTAACATATAATTATGTTGATTGACGGACTATAAGGTGACGGATGTCACAAGAGCTATGCTGATAAGCGACGTAAGCCATTGGAATTCCAAGTTGGGGAGATGGTTCTTCTTAAGGTTTCACCGTGGAAAGGTGTTGTTTGCTTTGGAAAGAAGGGTAAAATCGCTCCGAGATTTGTAAGACCTTTTAAAATCCTGAAAAGGGTTGGAAAGGTGGCTTACCAATTGGAGTTACCTTCCGACCTTAGTGGAATTCATCCTGTGTTTCACGTTTCAAACTTGAGGAAGTGCTTGGCCAACGAAAGTCTGCATGTTCCGCTGGAAGACATTCAGATCGACGAGTCATTGCATTTTGTCGAGAAACCAATTGAAATCATGGATCGCATTATGAAGAAGACTAGAAACACAACTACCCCAATTGTCAAGGTTCGTTGGGAAAATAAACGTGGCGCCGAATTTACTTGGGAACGTGAGGAGCACATGAAGAATAAATACCCATTCTTATTCGTATAGTTTCATTTATCTTAATTTCGGGAACAAATTCTTTTAAGTTGTGGAGACTGTAACATCTCGTATTCTTTTGTTAATAGAAAGTTAACTTCGTTTATTCTTACAAGGGTCATTATTATCAATTATGGAACTTATGTGTTATGTATGCTTATTCTTTTTAATTTGCATTAAGTTTTAATTTATGATAATTTTTTTATTAAATTAAATAATATTAATTATGTTGATATTAATAATAGTATCAATAATAAAAAGTTATATTAATGATAATAATATTAATAACAATAATCGAAATAAGTGATAATAATAATAACAACAAAAATAATAATAATAAGTTATAAGTGTAATCAAGTCAAGAATGAAGTTTAGGGGGCGGTTTTGTTAACTTTGGAACTTTAAAAGAAAGTTTTGTGCATAAAATAACAAAACTTAAAACCTAAGGGGCTAAATTGTAAATCTTTAAACCCAAACACCCCTCTCCCTGTTTTTCCGGCCGCCGGCCGGCCAATCCCGGCGCGGCGCCGACGAGGTCCCAAGACCCACTAATCATCACCGTTTTGTTACCCAAATCATCCCAATCGCTTCATTATCATGATTCGAAATCCGTTATGAACTTTAAATGCATTTAAACGCCGGTTACAAACACAATCGATCGAGTAATCGGCAATCCATAATCACCGAGCCGTTCGACATCTAAAACGCAATAATAATTGAATTAATTGCACCTACATGATCGATTAATCATACCTATACTCCTGCACAACATAATTTTACCTGAATCACACTTAAACAATCCAAACTACTCTCACGACTCACCGCGACCTGTACCTTAGTGAAACCAACCTTCTGAGCTCTCTTTATCCAAATTGATTGAGGGTTTTTCATCTTCAAGATTATTAGAAGCTTCCTGTGCAACGAATTTAATTGGCATCATCGTTTGAACATCGATCAAGCTCTAAGTCTTCGCGAACGTCCTTTGTCTTTCTCGCTGACAATTCGATCTCAAATCAGGTAAACAAATACATGGATCTGCTCGGTTCTACTTGGGGATTAAAAGCCCCAAGGTTAATTTCATGGTCATAATCGAATTGGGGATCGATTTGAATTAAACGATTCTAGGGTTCATATGTGATTTGGGGGTTTTTGTTAACTTGGTATTTAAGAATTAAAACCCGTGTTCTATCGTGGCCGAGAGCCTTGGTTTACTGGTCACAATCACACATCCAATGCTAGAGGTCCCGGGTTCGAACCCGAGGACCTCCATTATTTTTTTAGGGAACTTTTACAACTTTAAAAACACATAAAAGTTTCTAAAAATTAAAAAAAAACATTTTATAAACTTCGTGTATTTTAAACCATTTAGATATTTTTCTGTAACTTATTTATAAAAATATCCTTACATTTTATTTAAAATTCTAAGTGAATGTTATAGTTAATATATATTTTGTAAAATTTAGACTTAAAATACTAGTTTATTATTTCAACCATTGTTTATTTAAGTTGTCGATTTAATAGTTTTCATTTTAAGTTAATTACAAAACCTTAATTAAACTTTTTGAATAATACTAAATTTTTATAAATGTTATTCTTGTCCCAATCGTTTCCACGAAAATATAATTGGTATCGTTTGTTAAATATAAACGACAAAACCCCAAACCTCAAATAGAACCCTAGCTCATAATAATTCATTGAACTTAATATTAGACTTTAATCTTGTGCTTAAATATATTTAGGTGTCTTGTGACGATACCACTTGGAACGACGTTTATATTATTTTTATTAATCTTCATTGCGTACTTATTGATCAAGTGAGTTTTTCTTGCCCATTTTTATTGTTTTTCTCACTATTTTGGGGTGAAATATGATACTTATACATCATACACTTATAAACGTTTGGAAAAGCATTTTCAATTCACCTTTATATTTTGTCATGGTTATTTGTGTGTTCTAAGTGATTATATGAGATACATAGTTTGTTTACAATCATTAATTATTGCTAGCCTGGCGACGTCTTAGATCTTTGGGCCTGACAAGCCTATTTGGTGCTAAAGCCGAGGTATTGTCGGCTCCTGATGACGTATGCTTGTTCATCATGGGAACCAAATACACTTAGCCAATCATATATATTTGTAATAAAGTCGAGGTTTGGTTGTAACGATATGTGTTTTATAACCTTGCTAACTTATAACCTATGACATGAATTGCTACTTATAACCTTATCATATTATGTATGAAAACTTTAGAAACTCACCAACTATTTTTAGTTGACCTTTTATTTTTATCATGTTTCAGGTCATGTCCAAGTTTAAAGTGATCTTTTGAAGCTTGCAATAATCTAGGATTTGGACCTAGTTGATGGAATAAAAGAATTATGTTTTGTTATGTTATGTTTGAACTTATTTCATATTTGAGACTTATGTTTGTAATGCCTTTTGAAACTTATAATTTTAATATTTACATTTAAATATAGTATTATGTGGCTGTGAACAATCTTAACCCTCACATCTTGACGATTCCGCCGTCAAGGTTGGGGTGTGACAGAAACACAACCATAACATCATCAAACATGAACATAACCCAAAATCAAACCCCACCCGCAACATACACACATACATACATACGGGTATGAAACCCCAACTTTTATAAAAAGTTCATACATGCATTTCTAGCCCCAAAATAGTTAAAAACATGTAATCAGGAGGTTCTAGAACTCACCTTTTCAGCTCTTTGGGTAAGACTTCTTCAAACTCGTTTGCAAATTGAGCTCAAACACCTAAAACCCACCAAATACCCAAAACCCACCAAACACACACAACCGAACACACACAAACACACATAAGCATACAACCAATGATAAAACCAGTTAAGAACACCATAAACACATGAATTCTTACCTTGAATTCGACCTTCTGCTCTTGTTCTTCTTCAAAATCCGAATTTTGCACTTTCTCTCTCTAAAACATCTGAATGTTGAGTGTGTGTGTAGGCTCAAGGACGGCCATACCACCTTTATCTTTTATACCCCTCAACTTGGGTAAAATATCTTTTCTTTCTTTTTCTTCACTTTATTCTTCTTTCTTTGTCTTTTATAAATAACCGGGTGTTACAGGTGGTGTAATATTGGGTTGGATGGGCTAAGATATAGTTGTATTGTGCCTAGTAAAAAGTAGGTTTTAAGTGTAGTTTTTGCTCAATTTCCTAACTTTAAGATCTTAATCGGAAATCCTAATGTTCGAACTTTGTTGGTGATTATGATCCTTTATAATAACAGAGATGGAACTGAAAGACCTTTAACATCTGTGCTTTTACTGTTAAAAATATCTTTTGATTTTCTATTTCTCATTGAACTTTCAACCACAATTTGTACCTTGCTTTTATGTCCCTTCGAAATAATCTATTCTTTAAACCAGTATATCTATAATGGTAAGTTTTTTTGCTCATATGATCTACCCGACCCAAACATTGGAGAATTTTTATTGAATGAATTCTGTCTATTTGCTTCATTTGGATATGCCTTGACCAAGTATAAAGTCAATCTCTTTTTACCATGAGCAATAACCATCTTCCTTTCTTTATAATAATGAGTTTAAAGATTCTTCTGAACTTCTATGTCGTATGTCTTCACCTAGAATTAGGTCAGTGTTCCTTACCAACCCAGGCACAAAAAGACCAAAGAAATGATCGAATCTCATCATTAAATGTATCAACAATGAACAACAAGCGAGTTATGATTAAAATAAAGTGTTAATATGAGCTGTAATGGATGCACCTTCTTTCATTCTAGTATTAACCACAATGTCAAATCAAACATACATATTCATGACTAATAGTTTCTCGTACATGTTGGTTAAAAGAAGTGCTTGAATCTCATCATCAAATTTATTATCAACCACGAATAAACGAGTTATGATTGAATTAAAATAGTTGATATTAGCTATAACGAATGCACCTTCTTTCATTCTAGTATTGACCAACTTACAAATCACATATACCTTATTCGTTGCTAATGGTTTCTTGTATATGTTGGCTAGGGAACTCAAAATCTTGATATGGTCTTATCGTTGACTATATTATATGCCACGCTCTTTGCCTACGACAAACTGATCACCTCCAATGCTTAACGATCCATTCAATATGCATGTGACTTCTTTTCTAGTTTCTTTTCTAACAATGGTAAATACAAATACTTCTCGTATAGTAATTTTCCATCTGTATTTTTCAAAACTCGAAGTCTTGCTCGTCAAACTTGTCAACCACAGTCTTTCCATCCTCTGCCATGTTAATACAAATTCCAAGAACACGACTATACTAGTCGAGATCCAATGATATTGAACAAACACAACAATGACGGTTGCCTAATTAAACTTAATGATTTTTCTATTGTACACTGTCAGTAATTGGTATAAAATACGATGAAAAACTAAGGTTCGGTAGATGGAAAAGAAGGTAGCAAAGACACTCGTAAACACACAAGTGTGCATAGGATGGTTTTTGGTTGTATAGTTTATGTGTGGGTGTGATTTTGAATGACTTTGCTAGGTAAGATAGTTAATAAAAGATAAGTGGCCATCTTCAAGGCATGATACCAAATGGATGGTGAAACCGATGAGTGAGCTAAGAGGATATAGATTATGTTGTTTATGGAGTGTATTTTGCGCTTTGCTTTACCGTTTAGTTAAGATTTAAGATGAAATGTGGATACAAGAGAAACAAAATTCAAGAAAGGTTTGTCTGTATTTTCGGTGCATTAGCACATTCAAAAAGTCTTCTATTTTGGTTAAGTAGATTTTGAATGAAATAATGTAATTTTAAGATAGAAAATACTTGAGATTTGTAGCCAATAGGATGTCTTTTTCGCAAGAATCAATAATCTAAAAACATAATATAATATCAGTGATCGGTTGAAAACTTGACATTGCAACCATTGATTTCCATAGATCACTACGAATAATACCAAAGGGTGACAATGCATAAGAAGTAGAATGTATTAACGCCAACATGTTCTGTCATCCAAAAACACACAATTGACAAAATTGTCTATGGTTTAACTGAACTACAAAAATAAAACATTTATTAAAAATATGTAACAAATCAAATCCGGAATGGCTTAATCATTGGTGCCATAGATCTTGAGAAGCCGCGGCAAATGTTGATGGTGCTTGGCCATCCTTTAGCGTGTGAGCGCCTCAACAAACTCATTTAGTAAATCATGTGTTAATATTCTAGAACTAAACTATATTTACTATAAAACTAAAAGCATGACTTGTTTAAGATAAAAAATTAAAGAATGTCACTTGTCAAACTCTGATTGATGGTTTTCTAAGATCCAATAACAACTTATTATTTGGCTAGTACTATAGATACTGGCATTGAGTTTTTATTATATATAGTATATGGTTTTAAGTTTACATGGAAAAAAGGAATCTCAATTCTTGGGATGTAATAAACAAGTTAAATCAGCTCACGACCCTGCTTAACTTCGTCTCGCCTCAGTGAATAATGATCGTTGGTCATGGACTCTTGATACAATCGGATCCTTTTCTGTTAAGATCAGTATCAAATCACAACTTCAAATAAGGAGATGGTAGATTTCCGAGTTCATCTTTCTATGGAACATATGGGTTCCCCTTAAAGTTGCGCGGATCTTAGTCATCTTCCTACTCGATTGGCCTTGGGCAATAAAGGGGTGAATGTTTAATCTTCCTCATGCATCTTTTGTGGGGATTACGATGAAACTACAGACCATATTTTCATTGCTTATGGTTTGGCTCAATCTTGCTAAGAATATATACCACATTGGTGCAAGCTCCCTCCTATCTTTGTTTTTAGGGTTAGAGACTTTATTAATCATCACATACTCACGAAAGGGTTCCAAGATAAGAAAGAAGACAATCAATTTGATAGTTTAACAGTTATACGGAGCATATGAAAAACACAAATGAATTAGGTTTCAACCAAAAACAAATCTCCTTCAGTAATTCAATCAAAGAGTTCAAGCAAATCGGGTTTCTATGGGTGAAGTATCGATTAAGAATTTAAGACTGAAGTCCTTATCATGGGATCACTTGTGCAATTTTGATTTTCATTGATTTGGTTGCTTTCTCTCTATAAATTTTGGTATGCTTGTATAATGCTAAAAGCCTCATTAGAATATGAATAAAAAGAGGTTTTGTTGGCCTATCAAAACAAAAATATATTAAAAATATTGGAGAAGAACTAGAGAATAAAAAATAAAATAATACATGACAAAATTATTTTTTATATGTTAACTAATCCGTGTTCTTAGATTGTTTAGTAATAAAAGTAAGCAAGTTTCAATATCTTTTTCATTTTAAGAAATTCCTTTAAACTTTTTTTAATAAATGAAAGCTACTTAAGTGACATAAATAAAAGAAATATGAACTTGATTCTTGCTTGGCTAATTTTTTAATCAAATTTGATACATATCTTTTACATAGGTCAATTAGTTAAAAAAATATATTTACCAAAAGAAGTCACAAGATTATAATTACATAAAAACTTAAAATGGTTGTTACGGTTAAAATAACATGTAACCTAAATGGAACACTACAAAAACTTAAAAAAGTTATTTACTATTTGATAAAATATTCACTATGTTTTTTATATTATTAAATTTCTTGATAGGGAAAATAGTTTTTTTCTGGGATGGAAAATGACTTTGTGCTAGAAAAATTCTGTTCTGATTATTTAATATTAAAAAAAGTTCTTTGGAATATGACCACCGGATGAGATAATAAGTGGATAAGTGATAAGAACTTAGTTAAAAAAATATCAAAGTGGAAGTCATCAAAAGTTCTCCATCTTATCCAGTGTATTAATAAGTAATAAAGGAAAAAATAAAAGTGTTAAAGAGATTAATCTCACGCCATTCCTTTTAATAGATTCACTAAAAAGTTATGCGCATTTATACCTCTTATCCAACTTGTTGATTATGAGTTTTAATCTCTTTAATACAAATATAAAGGTATTTTGTAAGAGATAATTGTTGTCGGAAATTGAATAATTATTATATAATATAGTTATCTTAACACAATGTATTTGCTTTTAACACGTAATGTAACTTTAGGTAATTAGTTAAAATTTTATGTTTTATATTAATTTGGAATTTCCGATTGAAGGAGAATGCTTCACTTTTCTAGAAAAGTTGTATGTTTTTGTAAAAGATATTTTGTTAATACAATAACAACTTTTTTAAGGTTTTTGCTTAAAGGTGCTATATTCTTTATTTGTTTAAAATATCGCTTTAGTAGCTTTTAGAATCGTAACACCGATATACTCCGTCTTTTAAAGTGTGCCGTCAAACATTTCATATTTAACTTAGTAAAAGGTTTTATTATTTTTTCATTCTCATTTGGGTTGGTAAGAATAATGGAAAATCTCATAAATGTTTTATTCATTAACGATCTAAAACAAATCTAGTTTGAAAATTATTATAACTGGACTGGTGTGATTTTCAATCGATATATGGCCTTGGACTCGATAGAATTGTCATACAAGCTAACATAAAAATGTATGTTAGCATGATCATAAGCCAATTATGTGAGAATCACCTCTTATTGTCTAAATCAGAATATGCTTCATTTTGAAGACGAGTTCCCTTATAGAGGAAGTCATGGTTGGGAATGCATCGAATGTACATACTATAATAGGTCGGGGAGATATTAAGTTAATTATCACACGATAACTATATTATGGAATGTAGATTTGAATATGCATGTAAGACACACATACTGTCGATCTAACATATCATTTTATCTTTGAAACATAGACATGTTGTCTCTAACTTTGATTTGTCATGCCATATTATTTCGAAACTATAATCCATAGAGTTTGCTTAAGACAGTGAGTGAGTTCCTATCCTTCATCGACATCTAAGTAATTTTCTTTTAAGTTAGTAACGTAAATTTATATACTAAAAATAATTAGTGAAAGTTAGTACAGAAAAACATGTAACATCACTAAAACATTCTACCACCATATATTATATGATGTTATAATAATTAACTTCTCATGTGAAAATTTTAATGCTAATATATAGAATAATTAATTACAAGTTAGATAACCTACAAATAAATTAAGTAGTCAACGGGTGAGTAGGCTTTGTATTTTTTTGTTCATTGAGGAATCGATGGAGTTTTCTATTACATGAGGTGGGAATGTGGCGTACAATTGATTTAAACAAGTTTTTAATATATATTTGAGAATGATACATAAGGTTGTAACGTGTAACAATAATAAACAATAAATAATAATATAACAGGACAAAATTTGAATTTCTTAGTGTGCATAATTAACATATCAGAAATACAGTTGACACAAATTAATTTAAACGTTGTATTGGATTATCATTTTTCAAAGAAAGTAAAATTTCATCAAATATATATATCCTGGAAATTTAGTAAGTTATTTAATTAAATGATTCTTATTAAGAAAAATAATATAATAAATATTAAAAAACTAAATTGTTAAAAAAGATAGGTTTCCGTATCTAATTGCTTTAAATATAAGCGTGGAGATGTCTAATTATTTGTTATAGAATGTTATATAGAGTTCTAGACTTTGTTGATTTGGCTTATTGGATTAAATGATGTTCGTATTTGGTGAGAAAACAAACCTTATTAGCTAGCGACACTTATTAGGAATTTTATTAACAATAACTTGCCATAATAAGAAATTGATTTTGATTGTAACCATTTAATCCAAAAATGGATAAATTTTGCTTCATTGAAGACCGGTTTTCCATATCCATTCTAAGGAGTGAACCGAAAAGTCTTCAAAAAGATCACCCGACCAAATCTATTTACCTTTGCTTCTTGAAAAGTGTATCCGTTATTTGAGTTGACACGTTGTTACAGTTTTGTAAACTTCATTACTTCTTTTGATTCTCTGAAAATCCATTCCCATCCTTATCTCAAATTGTTGTCATGGATTCGTAACGAGTCACCCACCCTAGGTAACGTCGATGGGTAAACAATTTTGTATGATAGTGATATTTTTAATTTTCAAGATTTCGTGGAGAAATAATTATAATGTTGTTGACTATTTTTATTGAAAATCAATAGTTTTAGGTTGTTTGTCTTGTAGTTTATGGTAATTCGTTTAATCTTTTTTTCCCTAGAAGTTGATTGTTTTGTTTTATATTTTCATGAATTTTAAATTTACAAAATAGCTAATATTTAGTTTGTTGCCAGAATGTGATGAAATCATGAAACTAAATTAACTTTCATCAAAAAACATGTTTGATAGGTAAGTTTAAAATTCATTTTATATATATCTAGGTTGTAATTAAAATGATTGGTTGGATCAATAAACCGTCAGTGATTCAATAGAATCAGTTTGTTTTTATGAATCTTCATGCCTTTATTTTATCACCAAGATTAATAGTTTCACCACAAAATTAGAAAATATCCTGAGAATATAAGAAAAAAGATAAATTGATGAAATAAACATACTAAGTATATAAGTGTTTAACGTTAACTATATTTTGGATCAAAAACAGATCGGTTTCTCCTAATCTATGTTGTTCTCTTTGGAGAAGTTTGGTGATTAATGTTTTCGAATCCGGATCGAACAGTGAACTTTCACATTTTACCAGTTCACTGGTCGGACATGTTCAACCAGTCAGATCGGATATAAGAACCGGATAAAAATTATAATTATTTTATAAATATATATGTAAAAATGCTAAAAATAATCATATATATATGAACAAGCGGTTCAACTAGTCCAACCCCCTGTTCATCCGGTTCGACCACTAGTTCAACCGCCGGTCCGACCGGTTCAATGCAAAAATAGTTTTAAGCATCGAAATGGATTGAAGTCCGGTTCCCGGTTTAACTGGTCGAATCGATCGGTCTGCTCTTGTTTTCAAAACGAAGTTGGTGATGAAGTTTTACAAATTTTCTCCGGTTTTTTTTTTCTCTTCTCTCTTTGACATGCACTCTTGTATCTCTAACATTTTGCTAGATTCTCTTTTTTTAATAATTTTTTTCCTCAGCTACATGATAAAAACTTAAGTGTATAAAGAAATACATAAACACTAGGCTGACCATAAACTCTCTGTATTATACAAGTTCAGATATTTAAATGTTTATTGTTTTTGTTTCATCTCTATGGTTTTATAAAATTGTCATTCAAATATAAGGGTTTTAATCTTGTATTTGAATCTAAATGTTTCACAAAACTTGTTATTTAAATCCATTTAATCACATATAATTAACACAATTAATATTTTCTATTAAATCTTCTCTATTTAAAGGGTATATTAGTAAAAATAATTACAAAATAAAGATCTAGCCTCACGTAAGAGATGTTATGTGTTCAATCTTTTTAGATAATTGCAAAGATGACTTCCCACACCTAAAACTCAAACTCTTACATCCCCATAATGAACAAAAACACAATAATCACAACTGCAATCTCATCCCCAAAATCAATGGCATGTAATCTTTACTTTAATATTTTCTTGGCCCCGTTGACGATTTCGATCTACATAAGTTTTACGATAAGTTTGTTCGCCACCTGATCAGTAGCTATCACAATTGCATTATCGAATATAATCGATCATACTATTAACTTTGGTGACTTGAGCCTATCATGCGTTGTTCTTGGTTTGATGATCATGCCTTACTATTTGAACAAAATCATGTAACTATAACAAATCACTCACTGATCTAAGTGTTCATATTACCTATTGATATTGTAGCCTTTTGCTGTTGGATTCTTGTTGCTAATTCAATACGAGGTACAAATCATTCCTAATGCTATTACATGTGGTTTTCATCATGTTGAGGAGGAGGGTTTTTAGGGTGATTATCTCTAACTATTCTTCTTTTACAATTACCTAAAGAGTTTGAATGCACATAACCTCTCAGGTAGTATTGTTTTATATATTATAATAATTTTGAGTTAAATGCCCAGTGAGGGATATTTAACGAAAAATGTTAACGCTAATAATTAAGTATTGTCAAATGAACTCAAGTATTATTATTTTATGAAGTTTTACGTTCAAGTAACAAGACTTGGGGGCGGCTTGATAACATTTGAATCAACCACTTAATGGTTTAGATGTTTGATGGGTTCAACATTTAATAGTTCAGAATGTTTTGTTTCACGAGCAAATATCTGAATTATTCAAACATTTGACTTAGAGTGGTTAAACATTATATTAATGCTGGATGGTTAAAAAGTATAATGCTGAATGGTTAAGACTTTTTATCTGAACTATTCAAATATTTGTGTTAGAATAGTTAACCGATATACTAACACTTAATGATTTAGATCGTTTAATGGTTTAATATTTAATGATTCAAAATATTTATTTATTCAATATTTAATTATTTAAAAATTACCAAACATTCCCGTCAACTTATAACTTCAAATAACAAATTTTGAGAAGGAAAATTACAAAAATAACCAATTGACCAACTCGATTTACGAAACTAACCATTGACCATTCAAATTACGAAAACAGACTTTTGACTTTGACCCTCGGCACGGGGGAGGAAAATTCATGAAACCTCGCCCACGTGGATTAAATTCCCTCGCCCACGTGGATTAAATTCCCTCGCCCACGTGTCCATATCTCGCCCACGTGTATATTGTGTTTTTAAAAAAAATAAAAATAAAACACGAGGGGTCCGGTATCCTAAGCGAGGGATTTGACCCATCCCTAGCCCACGTCAGCGAGGGCACACTTCTCCAAGCGAGAGACTGGACCTCTACCTCGCCCACGTCATCGAGGGTCTCGAATACCTCGCCCACGTTAGTGATTGAACCTCTACCCTTATTCTTTCTTTTATTTCACTTTCACCCACCTCTAGTTTTGACTTTTAACACTTGGTTATGAAAATCAATATCCATCATTAAAACAACAATAAAAACTATATACTATTTAAAAGTTACAAAATAATTTGTAAATCATTATGAGAATCTAGCACTTAATAAAAACATATAAATTTGTATTAATAATAATAGAAGTTAAAATAAAGAATATTGTGTAAAATATCAAAGATGAATTATATTATTATTAGTTTTTAAAACTTTTAAAAGAATTTATTAGTTCTTTATTTTATCCTTTTTATATACTAACTTTGAAAGAGGACATATATAACAACAAATAAAAAGAAAAGAAATTCAAAAATAAAAAATATTAAATAACAAATAGTATGTTACTTTTAGTTTGAGTTAAAATAAAAAAGAATCATAACATTTGTTGTTTCTGGACAAACAGATTTTAATATTGAAAATTTTGTTCTTTGGAATTTTACTTTCAAATTAAGTTTCTAAATTTTGAATTTACATATCTACGATGTCATTAGGTTCGCCCGATCGGACGAGTTACCATTAAAATTTATATAAAACTTCAAAAGAAATAAATAAATAATAACTTACATGCTAAACACAACACAAGCAAAGAATTGATATAAAATATATAGAGTTATTTTTAATTTTGTTCTCTAAGGTTTGATTAAAGAAATTATTTTTCTTTAAAAAACCAAAAAAAATCAATATATCTTCAAAAGCTTTATATGTTGTTTTAATTTCACTTTAAAAGTTTTATTATATTGGATAAAGTTGAAATAACTAATAAAACTTTTGTATTGAAATTAAAATAATTTATTGAAATTTATAAGTAAATTGATGTTTTTAATATTTTAAATGAAAATAATTATTTTTAACAAATCTAGTTACTAAAATTGAACTTAATTCAAATATATATTAACGAATCAACGAAATAAATACTATTTTAATGGCAGTAATTTTATGAATATTTTATTTTTTAAATTACTATATTAGAGCTCATGTATTATATTGATAAAAATAAATAAACATATCAAAACTATTAGGTTTATGAATATTTTATTTTTAGATGTTATTAGCCACTGATGAAACAAAAATATAATAAATATTTAAAAGTTATAACATATATTTAAATGTAAGATTTCATAATGTTAATGAACATTGTATTATATAGAGCAAAATAAATTAAATTAAACTTTTAAGTATTTAAAAAATAATAAATAATTAAAAAATTCTGATTTTTTATTAAAAAATAAAATTTTAATTATGGGCGAGGGGGTATTTTTGTAATTATAGGCGAGGGATTCTCATAATCCCTCGCTGATTCAGCGAGGGATCAAAGACACGTCAGCGAGGGGTACACGTGGACGAGGGGTACACGTGGGCGATGGATTATGCTAGATCCTCGCCGGGCACTCTTTTTTGGGTGAGGGATTATGGTAATCCCTCGCCACATCAGCAAGAAATGACACGTGACGAACTTTGATTGATTTTTTTTATAAACTTTAATTTTGTCCGGTTATTTTAATAATTCGGTTAGATCAAATGGTTATTTTAGTAATTTTTCCTTTTCGAAAACCACGAGAGGAAAAAAACAAACTCCATATCTAAAACTCACAATAAAAAAAATAATAAATAACTTACACAATTATCAAAACTTTAAAAATATAATATTATAAATACCATATATTTCACGGTACTTCAGTCGCCTTAAAACGAGTACCTACCCTCCGCACTCTCTTCCACCACACCAACACCCCCACAACGTCTATCTACTTCTCCGTACAACTCTCCGGCACCGGAATATTATTCTCCGGCGACCTCAACTCATCATCTCCGATCAACTCTACACCAACTCAACACACCAACAAACAACACCTCTTCATTCTTCAGCACCACAACATGCCAACACCATCCTACTGGTGCTACCGGTGCACTCGCTTAGTCAGACTCACCGACCACACCACCGTCGTATGCCCACACTGCTCCGGCGGATTCGTCGAAGCCGTTGACGCCAACGCGCCACCGCCGCCGGAGCACCGTCGGAGGTTTCCGGCAGCGGCGATGTACATGCTCGACGCCAACGACCGATCAGATCTGAGGTTCCGCCGCCGTGGACGACGGAACAACGGCGAGTGGTCGCCGTTCAATCCGGTTATCGTCCTCCGCAGCGGCGGTAGCGCTGGTGGTGGTGGTGACGGTACGGATGTAGACTCCGGTGGTGGTGGTGATAGAGGCTTTGAGCTGTATTACGAAGACGGAGCTGGCTCCGGCTTACAACCGTTGCCGGAGATGATGTCGGAGCTTTTGATTGAATCAGGATTCGATCGGTTGCTTGAGCAGTTATCGCAGATCGATATTAGTGGATTGAGCCGTTCGGAGCAACCTCCGGCGTCCAAATCGGCGGTGGAATCGATGCCGACGATCGAGGTGAATAATATCCACGTCAGCAAGGATTCGCACTGTGCGATTTGCATAGAACCGTTCGATCTCGGTGGTGAAGCTCGCGAGATGCCGTGTAAGCACATCTACCACTCCGATTGCATCCTCCCGTGGCTCACTATGCGAAACTCGTGTCCAGTTTGTCGCCATGAGCTTCCATCAGATTCAACAGATTCAACTGATTCAACGGATTTGAGATCGAACAATCTAGAACGATCTGGATCAAACGAAGAAGAATCGTCAGCGGTTGGATTGACGATATGGAGGTTACCTGGTGGCGGTTTCGCCGTCGGGAGGTTCACCGGCGGGAGAAGAGCTAACGGCGGCGAGAGAGAGCTTCCGGTGGTGTACACGGAAGCCGACGGCGGAATTGGTGAGATCTCCGGTGGATCTAGGTTTCCGGCGAGACAACAAAGTGGAATTCAGAGAGCTTTTCGCAGCATATTGTCGATTTTCGGGCGATCGAGACAGAATTCAACCTCATCAAACCCTAACAGTGGTGCAATGAACAGAAGCAGGAGTACATCGTCTTCAATTTTCAGTAGAATGACATCAAGGAGAAGGAGAAATTGGATATTGGAAGAACAGAATGGTATGCCTCGATGGTAGAATTCGATTCGATCAGCAACATGAAGGTTATGATTCGATTATCGTTCTTCGATTTCGAAGATTGTAAATATTCTTGATGATTCCAGTTTCGGGTAAGTGAAATTAGATGAACTCAATGTGATGATCCAATAGATTTTGGATTTCTGCTATATAAGATAAGATTAGTTATGTTATTAGTTTTGTTTATCTTCAAGTTTTTCATTCAACCTATGAAAGCAATTCTATGAATTATATCATATGATGCTCTCCATCCATTTTCATCACTTTCCTCCATTGATAACAGGTGCGATTAATTTTAAACTACGAAAACCATATAAACGCATGTACATATTGATTTAACTTGACGCGTTACATGGTTATGTATAATGTAAATTATTTTTGGTTCTCTAGTTAAATTCGGTTATATATTGAATGTGTGATTTTGTATATGGTAAATGTAGACCAATAAATGTGATATGTTTGTGACTTTGTGGTGAGATAGATGGTTGTATGCAAAGGTGTTAGAGACAAATTTGTGGAAGTTGTGGGCTTTGTTGTTAATGTTTAGATGGCATTATTAAGTCAGCATGCACATGTACCATTCCTTCATGTGGTTAGTTGCCAGATTTGGTTTCATGTTAAAATAGACTGACATTTTTCATGAAAGAAGAGTCCCAATAATGGAGAGATGAAAGCCACATTATTTGACTTGTTATTTAATAACATTTTTTTATTGATTCATGTTTACAACATTTTCATAAACCACAATGATATAGAATTTGTTAAACTTAAAATTTAAAATTCAAAATTAGTGACATAGATAATATGTTTAGTTGATTAATATAAGGAACTTAAATGCATTTCTTTAAATTTAGTCTAGCAAACAAATTCATCATTCTTTACATTTACATTTGATTTTAACAACAAGCAAAAGAATTAGAATCTAATCCTTTCACTAATGTTGCCAACACTACTATCAATGTCACAAGTCACATCTACTATTATCATCGTTGCATCCACCAGCAGCACCACCACCGCCCACCTTGATCAACACCGCCACACTCGTCAGCGTACGTGATCAACACCACCCCACCGCACCACCACCTGCTCGGCATCTAATTAGGTTTCAATTTATTCAATAAATTTACAAATAAAATAAGGTTAGTTTTCAACTAAACACATTTTTTTTATCTTTAACTCTATTGATTGATTTTATTTTTTAATTCTTTTAATATATTCAAAAATTCTATTTTATTTGACATATTAAAACTACTTTAAACGAAAGTTTTCGCAACAAACTTCTTCTGAGAAAGAAATTAAGTGGTCCATAGAATTGTGTTAATCATAATTAAGTTTTGTTATCTTGTCTTTTTTCTCTGTTTCTTAAAACTTAAAAGAATGATATAGAGAAAACTTTACATGGTTATAGTCTTGTATTTTATATTACACATATTAAATAATTTAGGGGTAAGTCGACATGAATACATCATCATGTCTTTAACTTGATTTGTTTTTGGAGATAATTTCATATATGTAATACGTGTCCACCAATCATTTGTTATAGCTTGATTAATGTCAATTGTCTTTGGATGTTTGGACAACTTTCTTTTTGCAATTTGATATATATAAATGTTGCGAGTCCTACATGACATACTGGAATGCATAGCTGTAATCTCAAGAATTCAACAGTAACGTATTGTATTTTAATGTTGATTTGATTGGAAAAATTGAAATGATAGGGACCTTTAAATGAGAGATGACAATAATGAACCCCATGTCATAATTTGACCATAATAATGGTTGCACCCGATAATAAGTTATGGGTCACCAGGGGTGCGGAAACGCGGAAATGCACCCCTTCTACCTTCTACAATAGATAGAGGGGTGCCGTGAAGACATAACCCATGATCTAAGTATATTTGTGAGTTTTAGATGTTTTTTTGTGTTATAAACACATCGAAAAAAATATAATAATAAGTTATGGTTACGTTATTAATAATATATAGAACTTGTGGATCACGTGTGTACATCCCTATTAGAAAAAGATGTACATCTTCTATGCAACCAAATGACAAGGTTTGGTAATAAAAGGGGATTCTGCATCCAAAAAGAAAAGTTTTTGGGAGAATAAATCCTTTTAACTTCTTGTGTAGATATGATATTGATTGTCATTATTTTTTAAACTTATTTGATGTGAGTATTAGCATATGGGAAATAGTATTATTATCATTTGATCAAGATGGTGTTATTTGGACGATATAGTCGTGTGCTTATATATGTCTTTTATAGTTTTATTCTTCTTCACCAATGTTCAAAGATAAAAACTATAGTTTAAAGTTTTTCAGTTATCTTAGAAATTTTTATATCTAATTACACTAAGAGTAGGTGTTGTCAATTGATAGGTTTGTAACATTAATGAAATCGATTTTGTTTGTCTTTCTTTTATTTTTATTATCTATTTTAACGCTCATTTAAACAGCATTATTGCCTGGAGGCATTCGACGATGACTCGAAGAAACGTTAATTGTATTAGTTGGAATAGTGTTCTCACCAAACTTAAGCGGGTGGCCAACATGCCACACGAGTTGGTAGCCTTCAAGTAAAAACACCATTCTTTGTGACGTGATGAAGATATTACTGCGAAAAGGATGTGTTGTGTTGTAAAGTGATTAAAAGTCTTTATGGTAGTTGTGGTGGTTAATGGTTTCAGGATAAAATGTTATGGTTAGTAGATTGACAAGCTTTGTATTTCTTTCTCAACCTCATTCTTTCATATGTTATTGAAATTGGTAGTTTCATAAATATGAAATTTTTACATATATATTTTTAAATTATCAATTACATATTTTACCTAAGTAAAAAAATTAATTACATGTTTTACCCAAGTGAAAAAATCAATTACATGTTTTTCCATCTAAAACATATAGATTACATATTTATCTATTGTTATCAAAATTAACTTATCAAATGACTATTTTACCTCTTTTTTAGTAAGATATTTTTACTAACTATCCAAAACTTTGACAATTTTTTGTTGTATCTACATATACAACTTTGATTATCGATATATATTGTTTTAAAATGAAGTTTTAACCTTTTGTATTTGTAGATGTAAGTTTATAGTTTTTATTTATACATACGACTTGAACTTAAGAAACTATGTATTTAATATTCTTAAAAAAGAAAATATGTAAAAATCTCTTAAAAAAGTAAATATTCTTTCCATAAGTTAATTATAATAAAATGAATAAACATATAATATATACGGGCGAAGAGAACATGTAATGTCACTTAAAATGTTATATATGGTGAAACAATTAAATAAAATTAAATTTAGTTAAATTCAAGACTAAAAATATATAGATTAACTTTGCCATTAAGTAATTCATTTAGAATTGCATATATTATATAAATGTTGAAGACGACATGATTTGAGAAAAGATACAACACAATTTAAAGCCACAGGGTGGTGATTTTTGAAAATCTAAACCATACACATAATTTTTGAAGCTTGGAGGATAGGGAACGCGATTCTCGTTACGATGAATCTTGAACCTTTAACTTCAATGATATTAGCTAATACCTACTCGCCTCCCTATTGATTGCGTGCGGATACCGTTAGCGGAATCATCCCATTCTTTCATCTACTAACTCCAACGAATCGTCCTAACAATATATAGATTAGATTTTATAACCTATATTGTTTTCTTGTTTCATGGTCTTGATAAGATAGTTATAATGGTGTTGTTATAGTATGTTCTGCTCAAATTTATTTCTAAAACTAACATACAAATCACAATTGTGATATTAAAGTCACTTTTATATATGAATTCTTGAAACATTAATAGGTTTGATTTTAATAAACCTTTAATAATAAAAAGTAGTATTTTTAAAAGCAACTTAATTTTAATTTTCTACCACTATGCACATGCAATGTATGCAAGGTGACAGGAGTTAATAAATGTCAATATAACATTTTAAGTTTTGTGTTAAACAAAGGGAGCATATACAAGTGTGTTTTGTGTTAAAATAATTTTCGTAGGCTGTAGATATTTTAATTTGGTTGTAATAAGTTTTTTTTCCAAATCTTGTATTATGTAGAATTTTATTGCAAAAGTTACTAGATTAAGCTTGTTTTTTAATTTACAAATTGTAACAAGACAAGACACCACTAAAAAGACAAATTTCAACAAATGAAAGAGCACGTTAGTGTAAACCGAGTGTTGAATAAAACTAGTATTATGACCCTCGCGTTGTCCCGAGAAGGTAAAATACAGTAAAAACTTATATTAAAATGTAGTCGTGAACCCGTGTGTTGAATGGACGTAAGACCATAAAAAACGAAAAATAAATGTTGTTGAGAAATTGCACGTTGAAGACGACACTAAAACCGTAGCTAACATTCATAATTTGATATAAAAAATAAATGGCGTCAAAAATCTGCGCATTGAAAAAGACGTTGAAGCCTTTGACGACGTACGTTTATGTATGAAAAATGAAACGAAACTCTAACGTAATAAGAGTTGTATATATATGATTTGTTTAAGAGCAATGCATTATATTATATATATTTGAAATATAGAAATAGAAACATATAAATAAATAAATAAATAATCAATTAATTAAGAAAGAAAGAAAGCATATGTACAAATCCACTAAGCATATGTACAACTTATTACACATAAAAGAGTTGGTAATTAAATATAACTAGAAATAAGTTTTCCACTTTGCGGCGAAGGCATAAAATCATGTCAAATAACACAAATGCCGCTAACGACTAGCAACACTGAAGTCGCGGTGTGTTAATACGAATTGATGAACTTAGACCAAAACGTAAAATATAAAAATATAACTAAGTCGATCTAAGATGGGTGCATTGTGAGAACCCTTCAAAAGAGAAAATGATACATAAAAATGTTGAACCACGCACGCACATTGTGTTGTGTTAACTTAGCAAAATTAAAGTGAAATGTAAAGCGAAAAGTAAAATTGTTGAATCACACATGCATGTTCAGTTGTATTAACTTGCAAAACTTAGAACGAAACGTAAAACAAAGATTTGCAAAATATGAAAACTATAGGGGAACAAAATTGAAAATATAAAAGTAGTTAGATTAGGTTGCAAAAGATGAAAAGTTGGTTAAAAATAAAGAAAATCAAAATTGAGAAGTTAAATTGTATAAAATGAAAAAACTTTGTGTTAAAAGTGAAGAATCATTTTTTTTGAAAAAACCCTTATGCATAAGGTATAACACCATTATGCATGGAAGGGTTGATTATTAGTATAATATAAACTAGTATTGAGCTCCCTTGCGTTGCAACGGGAGGCGTAAAATCGTGTCAATTAGCACCATTCTACCAGCGATGATTGACACACTACCATCGATGATCATTAACATCGAAAAAACTCGTATTAAAAAAATAAAATAAAAAATGAAAAAATACATCAAGTGAAAAGTAGACGTTAAAACGTTGAACCACACAGATGAAACGTAAACATATAAAACAATAAGTATGTCAATCTATAAAAAAACATGTTGCAACGGGGTTGTTAAACATGAAAAAAATAAGCGTAAAATGTTGAACCACAAACGCACGTTGTGGCGTGTTAACACGCAATATATAGACTGAAACGTAAAACGAAATTTTTATAGAATATGAAAAGTATATAGACTAAATTTGAAAGTAAAAAAATATTAGGGTTAAATTATAAAAATGTAAAAGTATTAAGTGTAAATAAAAAGTTTAAGATTAGAAAATATACAAAAGATTTCAACCCACTAATACATATGATACAACCAATAAGTGAAATCAAAATTAATAGTTAGTGTATATAAATTATGTTAAAAGGTTCACCCAACACTTAAGAATTTGTTGACTAAATGAAAATTAAGAGTACATCATTTGAAGCTTATTGTACAACCATAATGCATAAATCAGTTTGATAATTAATATTATATTAATTGATATTTAACTTCACACGTTGCGTTGTGGGTGTAAAACCGTATCACATAACATCAATGTCACACCGTCGCTAGCATCCACCAACACAAAAAAAACTCGTAAAACAAAAAAAATAAAACCGAATGAAAAAAAGACCTAAAAACTTTAACCATGCATGTGAGTTGTGGCGTATTGATGTGTATAAATTAGAACGAAGTGTATTAAACAACACGATCGTTAAACAAAAAAAAAATAGATGTAAAAACGTTAAACCACATACGCATATGTCTGTATGTTAACTCGAAAATTTTAGTCCGAGACATAAAACAACAAAATTATAAAAGATAAAAAGTATAGAGACCAAAGATGAAAATGAAAAATGTATTAAGGTTAAATGTAAAAAATGAAAACTATAGATTAAAAAATGAAAAATAAAGAAAAAAATAAAATGATGTACAAGTTATAAAACATAAGGTAAAAATCATAATACATTAGTATTATATAAATATTAAAAATCTATGACGGTGGGTATAGTGTAACTTTTTTTTTCTTTTTACTACTAGTTTAATATATAGTGAGAGAAACTTTAAACTTGTGCATCACTTGATTTAGTGGTTTATGCTTTATAATTTAATCGAGCGACACATGTTCTAATCTAGGGAACGCCATGCTTTTGCACTTAACTTTTTTTGTTTGTTTCTTTATTTTTTTATATTAAATTATTAAGTTACTCAAACACATTGATATGCAACTTGTAATTATGTTCAAAACACAACAAGTAATTCCATATAAACTAGAATTAGATCCTGCGCGATGCGTGGTGAACAACGTTTGGTATCATATTTGTCAAAATTGTCGGTTGAATAACGTTAGAGATTGGAGGGATGAAAAATGACTAAAAATGTTGAGTCAGTCAATGGAGTTAGCCACAATTGATTACACTTGAATGGTTAGGTCGATTGGTGTTCACCAACGATGATAAAAGATGAGGAGAAAGATTAGACTTTTTGGACGAGAAAGATAATTACTATGTTACAAAAGAACTTTGCAGCAATTCACGGGGTTTGAATTCTAGTTAGAATTATAAAAATAATAGCTCAAGATCAAATTTTGGATATTTTGATTTCCCCAGCCCCTTTTGGTGTTTTGTCGGCATACATTGTGGCTTGACTACACCTTTATTATCTGCGTTGGTTTTTATATGTGTTGATAAATACACGATATGTAGCACATAAAAATGATATCATGAGTAAATATGATGCAAATTAACGAGTTTAGTAAAACAGGGAATTTTAAGAAACTCGATACTCAAGTAATCTAAAGGTTTGTAGAATTAGGAGTTTAAGAATTTTCAAATCTTTAAAATAAATATTATATTAAATTTCGTTATATATAATGAGGTTTTGGTAAACCAATAAATTAACATTTTCAATAATGTTGAAACTCGATAAAAGGCTAAATAAAAGATTTTACTCATAGATAAATTGGTTAAACACGTTTATACCGCGTTAATATATGATATTAACTAAATAACTAAATTCTCGTAATATTATACTGATTTTAAATTATGGGTGTGAAAAACAACAAAAAACGAAATCCAATTCATATTCGTAACTGAAAAAACTGAACCAAATAATGAATTTGATTTTTGGTTTGGTTCCTAACCGAAACTTGGTTTGATTTTTGGTTGTATGTAATTTTTGTAATTATAAGGTTTAGCTTAACTACAAAAGTCTAAACTTTTAAAAGTGGTTTATTTTTAATCCAATAATAATCTTCACATGTTATCTTTTCCCTAAATATTAAAACACAGTCTTAAATCATATTTTTTAAATAATTAAAGTTGACTAGTTAAATTTTTATAAACAAAATTCTTAACATTTTTTATAAATAAAATTCTTAACATTGGTATGTATTTTTAAGAAATGTATGATTCTAGTAAATCGGTAACATTTGAAATGAAAAAAACAAATAGTAAATTCATTTTTCGTTTGAATTCGATTTTTAACCAAAACTAAACCGAATTGAATTCGGTTGAAATCAGTTGAATTCAGTACGGTTAGCCATATTAATTTCCAATTCGGTTCGGTTCAGTTTTCGATTATGCCTAAAAAAATTCAAACACAGAACAAACCGATAATCAAACC
Source organism: Flaveria bidentis (assembly GCA_018326385.1). NCBI lineage: Eukaryota > Viridiplantae > Streptophyta > Magnoliopsida > Asterales > Asteraceae > Flaveria > Flaveria bidentis. Next base: position 23,748 of record BJCM01086997.1, read on the forward strand.
GATGAACACCCCTACATCAATCGTTTTCGTCACAAATTTGTAACCGTACCCTTGCTCAAAACAATAATTTTCTATCATTGCGATAATGGGCAGACTTAGCTTGAATAGACCGGAGTCACAGGAATATAGTAAATTTCGCTCGTACATGAAGATGTATATACAAGTTTTTCTAATGACACCATTTTGTTTTTGGACGGCATCTCCATTAATTATTAGAATCCTACACATAAACCCAAATTTTGAAAAGAAAAAACCTATAAGTTAATTAATTGAAAACTAAATAAGCTCACTCTCACTAAACACACATAAAACCCATGTTAGTTAAAATTAATTAGCCCACTCCCAAAACCTAAAAATATGAATTTGCAAATTGCATTCAAAACTCAAGAAGTGAAAAAAAAAGTTTTACCCGATCGGAAGACAAGACTCAAGACTCATTATTCAAGGGACTGCTGATTATCAATTAGTTAGGTTTTTTGAAAAAAAATCATAAATAAAGTATGTGGAAAGAGAGTTGCGTAATCGGATGGGTGATAAATACATGAATAAATTTTGCATTTGTTATATTGGAAAAAAAATTCTTTCAATAACCTTCTATCAAGTATGTAATCCAACGTTTTTAAAAATGAAAACTTTTAGTGAACAACCATAGGATGTTTTTATAACAATTTTGTAAATACTATTGACATATATATATACATATATGTATATGTATATATATACATATATGTATATGTATACATATGTATACGTATACGTATACGTATACGTGCGTCTACGTATACATACACGTACACGTACACGGATACGTACACGTACACGTACACGTACACGTACACGTACACGTACACGTACACGTACAAGGATTCGTACACGTACACGTACACGTGTACGTACACGTGCACGTACACGTGTAAAGTACACGTACACGTACACGTGCACGTACACGTGTAAAGTACACGTACACGTACACGTGCACGTACACGTGCACGTACACGTGTAAAGTATACGTGTACGTACACGTATACGTACACGTCTACGTATACGTACACGTGTACGTATACATGTACGTACACGTTGTACGTGTACGTATATGTATATGTATACACGTATACGTATACGTATGCGTATGCGCATGCGCATGCGCATGCGCATGCGTATAGGCATGCGCATGCGTATACGTATACGCATACATATACGTATACGTATATGTATATGTATATATATATATATACATTCTAATGATATTCTTTAATTTTTATAATTAATTTATATTATATGATCAAGACCGAACCAAACTAACATTTTTTTATACTCTCTTATACATATTTGAAGCTTTTAAAAATAGTGAGTCCATTGAAATAATTTCCAGAATCCATCACTAATTACGATATATCTAAATGATACAAAATTGTGTCCCTTGTGTGGTTTTGACCGGTAGGATGTTATTCACGTGTTTGGTCTATGTGTTTCTACATCTTTAATTTGGGATCGTATTGTTTTTTCTTTAACGACGTTTGAAACAACACACAATACCTGAGAAAGTGTTTTTAAGACGAGATTTCAACCGTTCATATTGATTTTAACTCTTCAGACCACATTCACCCAAGAACATCATCAAGAAAGAAACCCATCACTGTAAGAAAACTAAGGGTGTGTGAATGTTGGTTCGATTCGGTTTTTATGGTCCACTGAAACCAAAACTAACTAGTTCGGTTATTTATGGTTTATATATTTTGAAGTTGTAAGTTTGGTTATGGAACTTGGTATCATTGGTTTGAAGTGTTTTGAACATATTCCAAACATACAAATACAAGAAAAGTACAAGCATAGTACATGGTAAATACATGAAAATATGTTTCAAATACATAAAATACATGAAAACACATGAATATTACATAATATATAGCTTTTGGTTCGGTTTCTGTTATTAAAGAAGGGAAAAACGAAGCCATAATCAAATGGTTCGGTTATGGCCAAATCTTAACCTTAACCGATAAGTTATTTCGGTTTCGGTTATTATTTTTCAGTTATCGGTTTTGTATGCTCACTTCTAGAGAGAAACCTCTTTAACCGCATACCATTAGACCAGGAGGCCGGTGGTGAATAGTATGGCTAAACGGTTAGATTTGGCGTTGCTGGTTCAACCTTTTTCGACTGGTCTTATACCGCGGTTGGATAATTGTTCTTTAAAGATGTCGGACAAGAGACTAGTAGAAGCAGTTGTTTTTTCTCTTGGGTGGGTGCTATAGCGCCATCGGAATGATATAGTTTTATAGAGGAGTCTCGAGGAAAAGTGTTTCGATACCATAGTTAATCATTCAACTTTATGGTTCGAAAAAATCAAAAGTGTAACATTAAATGGGTCAAGTGGCTGCAAAACTCTCACTTATCCATATAATCGATAATTTCCTGCTAGCTTCTTGCTAGTTACGGGTTATTATAAATATATTGTTGTTAAAAATGATACAAGATTTTCTCATTGGTTTTTTATTTTATGTAACGTTCTCACACACACGAAGAGATTGTATATTCTTGATGGTCCTGTACTTTCAAAACCAATTGACACAACTTCATCAACCAATTGACATAGCATTATCGAAACAAATCTCGAAGAAAATATTGTGTTTCTAAGAATCTTATGACCTCTTGAATGTCATGGAAATGTAGATTTCAACATCAAATGTTGCGTTCAAGACGTCATACTACACTAGCCAATTAATGGTCGAAGGAATGTGTGTAAAGTCTCACTATTTCATCTTTGATGATGGAGAACTTATTAAACACACATGATATATAGCGGTGAAATGTCTCGTTAAATGATGAGTTGGTTAAATACGCGATGAGTTGGTTAAACTCATTACTGAATTCATTTGAGTGAATCCAATCATGTATATATGTGTTGTGCAACAAGATTAGTATGTAATTATGTAACTCATGCAATGGATTTTGCTTAGAACATTATTTCGTACTTCGTATAAGAAAGTTTTAGGACCACTGTTGCAAATAAACTATATGTATACTTTCAATATATTGTTACCGAGATTTCTTCAAATTTGGTTGTTACATCTCAAAACCAATTCACATTGATTAATTAAGTGACAAATATTAATTAAAATACCTAGATCAACTCATAATATTGATTATGATCCTACTCAACGAAAAAGATCCCAATTTTCGAGTTGATTTCTCAGTTGTTAAACTTGATTAGATCATCTGATTACTGTCGCGACCAACTCAGAGAGAAACAAATAGTGTTTAAGGTGATCTGGTACCAAAGGACCCAGTTATAATGCAAATGAGTCATCGTGTTCACTTTCGATCATACATCATGTTCATATATTCATGCTTTTATATATATGTTCAAAAGACACAGTTATATTGCATGCAATGAATTAGAGTATGGTGTGCATTCCATTTGTTGAATTTGACTCCAACAGCTTATTTAATCACCTGGTTTTTATTAGTTTTATTTAAGTTGTGCTGGATTGATGGATCATTGTGCAAGGATCCACTAACCTGTTCTACTTTTCAAACTGGAACTTTAAGGCTATTATTAATATTTTGATCAACTTTAGGGCTCAGAATGTATATAGTTCCTTCATGAAGTTGCCAATATATTGTTAGACCTGGCCTTATGGTATCAATTTCACCATCTATACCGATCAAGAAGGTTTATATAGTCGTGAACGGGTTGAGTAATAGATCAAAACTGGTTTATTGTATAAGTAGGGTAATTTTCAATAGGCGGGTTGACCTACGTCCATTTTTAATAACGAGTAGGCGAAATTTAATTGTGGGCTTTGAGCGATCTCTGCATTTCACTTCCTGAACACATAACAAACACTGCATCATGTTTGTTTATGGGGAAATACATACAACACTAACATTCATATATTGATCAAATGTCAGGCTACAAGAGGTATATATACCTTCTAATAAGACAGTTACTTAATTGTAACTAACTTTAACTGTAACTACCAAACTAAGTAACGGTGTTAAATATGTGATGGTTGTATAAGGGCTGTCATAGGGTTGTCGGCAGGTGGTGGTATTTGGGTTGTCGATGATATGTATCAAATATAATCCAACAGGCTTAGGTCCTTGGTGAATAATAATGTTTTGTATATAATCCCTATATGAGGAATTAAATTTCGACATTGAGAAATTTAATTTATAGAATCCGATGGTTCGTTCGAAGCTTTCAAGCGGCTTAATGTTAATATTTACAAGACTCGGAGATGAGTTTTTTTGGAAGACGATGAGAATGGTACAGGTGATGACCAAGGAGTTGAACCAATTCTAGAACAGGATCCGACGGGATCCAGATTAAAGATTACCTGAAGATTTAAACTTTGTATAAATTTATAAGAACTTTATTTCTTGAACCCTAATTCAATTATAGTCTTTGATAAATCATAAAGTTTATTGAGCCATTGATCACTTTCAAAACCACATCATAAAAAATATTCACGTTTGGTTTTAACTTTTTCCATAAATTTAATTATTGTTTTCATACTCTACCAAGTTAATTAGTTCAATTTTCATATTATGTTCAACGTAATAATTATGATTATCATTTTTTTTTTCTGTTTGTCGATTAACATGCCATAGGCTTGCACTTAGAGCAAACGAGTCATGAATCACAACTCAAAATCAAGTTTAGGTTCGACTCCACTTTAATACACTCCTAAATCCTAATATACGTTCTTTTCCTCTATATAATCCCGATAATGACCATTCTTTGCAACAAATTTATCTTGTAACGCGTATAATATGATTGATCGATACACTTCATTCGGTCTTTCGTGTTTGAAGCAAAGTTACAGTTCTCCAAACTTATTGGGTCTACCTCCAAGATCTATCGATATCATGGTGATATGATAACTTTTGCTTGAAATGAAGGCTGGTACGATGTCGTATTCTTTGTCTTTGGTGATGGAAATTCTTAAGGCTTCCGTTTGGTTGAATCTATGCCATCACAACCTAACAAGTAGTTTAACTCTACATAATTCATCATTAGAGCAAGCATTTTGTAACAAAGAATAATTGATTGGTTAACAAATGTAAATATTGGTTTTTTTCTTCAATAACAAGATTAACGGTTGAACTCTAAAATTGATTTTTATTTATTTTACATGTCAACATCCATATCTTTTCTTCCCAAAATGCCCTCTTCATTGATTTGAGGATTTCAGTCTCACATAAAAAGAAAAATAATACTCGAGAAATGGAAAATTTAGACAAGAAAAGCATTATTTATGTTACTGCCAATTAAATTAAACGGATTAAACTGAAACATGTTATAAATGACAATCTAAAATCTTATTATTTTCATTCATTATTCAAATCATATTAAATTACTAGTTTTAGAAAATATGCACTACATGTCTAAACTAAGGCTCTGTTTGATTCACAGAATTCTCGGAAATTGAAATTGAAATTGAAATTAAAAAATTTTTCATTCAAAATCATGTTTGGTTGGTCAACGGATAGAATTGAAATTGAAAAATTTTCTTTTATTCATTGGAATTCACATTCATTTCACTTACCCATAGAATGTTTAACAATCCAATGGAATATTCAAATTTACAATTTCAATTTCACTCAAAATTGACCGACCAAACACGTTTTTTATTTTAACAAGATTTCAATTCTAATTCCTTTGCAAAATATTCTGCGAACCAAACGACCCCTAAGGGTTACATGGTAAACTAATCACTATGAGATTAAGTTTTTTAAATCTATGGAGGTTTTAGAGTTTATAGGTGGTTTTATAGTGGCATATACAAAGAGTTTTTAATTTCAATCAGTCAACACTAATTATTTTAATTGTATTCGTGGCAGCATGATGACTCATAAATAAACATGTCACGTCTAAAGTCATTAGCCACTCAAACTGAGTCGGTGCCAGAAAATTTAAAGTTTTCATGTTAAGTTAGCAAATTCTCAATAAACCACAATGAAATCATTTCGAATTACAAACCCACCACCTCTAAATCCTCAATAATCTTAAAAGAAAATCCTATGAGACTAGAAGATTTGACAATGACAAAACTCAAGATAAAATCAGATAAATTGACTTCAACACCACTCTATAGAAGATTGGTCCACATACAGTAGGTGAATATATGCTCTTCACAATTAAACATACATACATTACATCCCTATATAAACCACTGTTCTTCAAATGTTCTAACCATCATCCCATCTACTGTTAAAAAACAACCAACATGGGTGCACAATCATCTTTCTTTGCTGCTTGTTTCTTCCTCTCATGCTTCATTTGCTTGTACCCTCATCTGGCAGTAGCAAAACATGTTCACTCTGGCATTACCAGACACTATAAGTTCAATGTAAGTTTAACATGCTTCATGTTTATCTAACTTCTTAAGTGTGCTTCATATGAGTTTTTCATGTGTTTTCAGATACGGTTGCAAAACGTGACGAGGCTGTGTTTGACGAAAGGCATAATAACCGTCAACGGGAAGTTCCCGGGCCCAAGGATTATTGCTCGTGAAGGCGACCGATTGGTGATCAAAGTGGTCAATCATGTCCCCAACAACATCAGTATCCATTGGTATGTAAATATTGGCATTAAACAGAATTAGAGTTTAATTACAGAAGCTGAATAATATTATTTGTTTGACACGTGTAGGCATGGTATTCGACAGATTCGTAGTGGATGGGCTGACGGGCCAGCATACATAACACAATGCCCGATCCAAACGGGTCAGTCTTATGTTTACAACTTCACAATTATCGGACAGACAGGAACACTTTGGTACCATGCCCATGTCTCATGGATCAGGGCTACTCTTTATGGCCCGATTGTCATTCTCCCTAGACGTAACACTTCGTACCCTTTCGTGAAACCTTACAAGGAACTCCCGATTATATTCGGTAATTTAATTACCAAACCTTGCTTTATAACATAATATATGGGCCAATGGATTGACATTTTCTTGAACTAACTTACGACGTTTGGTCAACAGGAGAGTGGTGGAAGTCGGATACAGAAGCGGTGATCAACCAGGCCCTTCAGACCGGAGCTGGCCCGAATAATTCAGACGCTTATACCATTAACGGGCTGCCTGGACCGTTATACAACTGTTCTTCACCAAAGGGTACCTGCTTCTTTTTTATCATAGAAAATGAGCGGATAACGGGTCAAAATGGGTAACTTTGTAGGAAAATCAGAATGGGTTGGGTTGATCCGAAACTTTTCTCTCCTAGATAATATTTTAACCTTTTTACTATATGCAGAAACATTTCGGCTGAAGGTCAAGCCCGGAAAAACATACCTCCTTCGTTTGATCAACGCTGCGCTTAATGACGAACTATTTTTTAAAATCACAAACCATACTTTCACAGTTGTAGATGCTGATGCAAGCTACGTGAAGCCGTTTGAAACCGACACAATTTTCATCACACCGGGCCAGACAAGCAATGTTCTTCTCAAGACCAAAAACCTCACCACAAACACCAGATTTTTAATGGCGGCCCGACCCTATTCCACTGCTGCTGCAGGAACATTCGATAACACCACCGTAGTCGGTGTGCTCGAATACAACAGTAATAACATGCCAATCACCAACGCATCAATTAAGGCCCTTTCACTACCCTCACTTCCTGCTATAAATGCCACTTCATATGTAGCCAACTGGACGAATAAGTTTCGCAGTTTAGGAAACTCGCAGTTTCCTGTAAAGGTTCCACAAACCGTTGATAATAGATACTTTTTCACGGTTGGGCTTGGGAGCGACCCATGCCCGAAGAATCAAACATGTCAAGGACCAAATGGAACCAAGTTCGCAGCCTCCGTTAACAACGTCTCCTTCACACTGCCAACAACAGCACTTTTGCAAGCTCGTTATTTCATGAAATCAAAAAAAAATTTCTCAACAAACTTCCCATCATTCCCTCTTAATCAGTTCAACTACACTGGCACCCCACCTAACAACACCATGGTTACCCACGGCACGAAAGTGGTGGCGTTACCATACAACACCACCGTGGAGCTGGTGATGCAAGGCACCAGCATTCTCGGGGCCGAAAACCATCCTCTACACCTCCACGGGTTCAACTTTTACGTGGTGGGCCAAGGCACGGGGAATTTTAACTCCTCTAGTGATCCTTCTAAGTTCAACCTTGTTGATCCTGTCGAAAGGAACACCGTTGGTGTGCCCTCGGGCGGGTGGGTGGCGGTTCGGTTCAGGGCGGATAATCCTGGTGTGTGGTTCATGCATTGTCACATTGAGATTCATTTGAGTTGGGGGTTGAGAATGGCTTGGGCTGTCACGGATGGGAAGCTTCCCAACCAAAAGTTGCCTCCACCACCTTCTGATCTTCCAAAGTGTTAACATTTGTGTGTTGTGATGATCAAGTGTTGATTTTTGGCTCTGTGAGTCTTGGTTTTTGGGTTTTTAAGTTGTGAGCCGAGTGATTCTTTTTGATGTTTTTTTGCACAAGTGTAATGTACAATAAGAGACTGTTACATGGAATATAAACATATTCTAAGATCAGATGTTTACTCTTTCCTAACGTTTACTGCTCATTAGTGTTACAATATGTTTCAGGTTGATGTTAGATCTATTAGTTAAACAGATACGACTGGATCTTAATGTTGTGTGTTTAAAAATCATACTAAGAAAACCTAGTATCACAACACTTAATGATTAGAAAAAGAGTGTAGTGTGAATAATGTTCCCTTTTAACAAGTACACATAATAGTCTAGTCTTTTATGACAATCATTTGACTTGATGGTTTATGTAGTGTCCTTTGAGTTAGGTGATGCAAACTACCTTGTCTTCATATAATCAAACCTCTTTTTATCATATCTAGTCCACACTTTTCTTGAATATTTTTGAGTCATTGATCTTAGCAAACATGTTCTCATCTAAAATCATATATGGCGATGGGCGTCGTTGTTAACGTTTGCTTTGTTGATCGCGTAAAATTGGTGTGCCTCAACAAGTAAAGGCTTACTCGGTCGAGCTCTTTGAGGGTTTGGCCAGTATCATGCATCAGCATTACCAACTCGTTGTGACTCCACATATTTCTCATGGACCTTGGTTCGCACTAAAATATCAACTAATTATTTTAAATAATTGGTGATGTTGTGTAGTTAAAATTTTATCAGAAATACTTAATGCGATAAAACTAGTATTTGATAATATAACTACAATTTTAAGATTACAAAAAATAAAAATAAATAAAAAAGTTACAATAACTTAAAATAAAAGATACTAGTCATCTAGAGATGGAAATTGGACCACCTTAAAATAGTCGATGAGATAGGCTCAAAGATTTTCGTGTGTGTTACTATTCCAGTTCATCAAAAGTACTTCATCTTCAACTCTTTAATGGAGTCACGGCATAACACCACTGAAAGCTCGTTTAACGTTCTTCCTTGTTGCCTTGTATCGTATTCACTTTTATCAATTGGAAGAAAGGGATTTCACAAACTTTACCCAATTGGGTATATCTCATCTACATGATAATATCCATATTTATATTCATTTTCATTTACTTTGACCAATTGATGTCTATTTCAATTTAATATTTTCACATTTAATGTAAAGGCTATATATATCCTTTGTAATTGTTCAATCAAGTTAATGTCATATAAGAGGATTTATAGCCTTTTAAAATCCATCAAATAAAGGTGAAAATATTACAATTGGCCATCACAAGAATATAGAAAGGCTAATAGTGTAGTTCAATTGACAACATTGTTAAATTATAGCGATTAATTCAACAAGTTTATGTCATATAACAGACCTGTTCGAATTGGTCGGATTAGGCTAACGTCAAAGCTAATGACTAGCACAAAAGGAGAAATCATTTGTAATTAATTTTGAACTTCAATGGAAACCTCTTGTAAGTTTTAGAAGAGTCCATTGTTGGGTTTCGTGCAGGTTTTAAAACTTTAAACACAAAACGGGAAATTAATACCCACACTAATCTATGCCGAAAGCCTAGATCGCTCACTAGAGGTCCAAATACAAACTTCATAACCAATAAACATAACCATGGGGGTTTTAGAGCTTTATACCTTTTGCGAGTAGGAAACGACAACCAAAACAAGACATTATGTATCAAGAATCTGGTTGTTAGATCCACTAACATGAACAACGGCTGGTGGCGGTGGTATGAGGGCAACATGAAATGGACAACGGCTGGTGGCGGTGATCAAGTGATTATGGCAGGGCAATAGTTTACGGTTGAGGGGATTAGGGTTTGTAACTTTTAGATGATTAGGTGTGTTTAATCCCCACCCAGTAACCCCAACCTGACTAGGACTAAGTGTCACTAAAATAATAATTAGATCACAAACATCATTCCATAAACAACTAAAATCTTACCTAGTTTAATTTTAAAAAAATTACAAAAATAATTGTTTTACATTTATTGCTACACAGTTTTTTAACTCTTAATGTACTCTTCTGTATCTTCCCAAATAGTCATGATAACCTAATGTAAAAAAAACACAAGTACATTTGAGTAAATAGCTTAGAGGTGAGTAATGTGTAATGAACAAGAATATGTTATCTCATGAAAATATATATTTTGCTATCTAATAAAAAGGTTTTCATCACATGGCATGTATTCAGAACCCAACATCAAATATTACTGTCGATGGGATTCAATTAATTAACATTGGTAACCTAGCATAGTTAGGCCATATGTCCATGTGGGAAATACATGCGGACAATCACATTAACCAATCCCCTTTCGTAACATATCCATTTACTTTATTATAGAGCTAGACTAAAGTTTCGTGTAATACATGAATTCAATCAAAAAATATTATTATTGTTTAAAAATGTGCGTAAGTTATAATATTATTGATAATATTTTGTATATCAACGTTTATGTATAATTTTTTACATTAACTATATTTAACATTAGTAGTTTTTCTCTTTTAATATTTATACGTCTAAATAGTGTATAATATGAAATGAAATAGCTTTATAAATAAGAACTTTAAGTAATATACAAATTAAAATGAACATGAAAAATAATATTTCAAAATCATAAACATCCGAAAATTTATTTATATACAATATTTGATGTCTTGTTGGCTATTTTTCCGTTATTATCTAATATTAATAGTTTTAAGATTTGTCTACTTTTAACTCGAGATAATGCAACATAGAGCAGATCATGATCCTTATTAAAAAAACAAACCAACTTTGGATAGCGATTGTCTATGACTTTTGTTTATTGTCATCTCAAAACACACTAATAAAAAACGTTGTCTTCTTTGAAATTTAAAATAAATCCTTTTGTTTAAAGATGTCAAAGTCAATCGTGAATTAAAAATGTGGTTTTCAATATTACTTGTAGATACATTAAAACAATTTGTACATATCAAACGAATTCCAATCAAACATAATAATAATAATAATAATAATATTATTATTATTATTATTATTATTATTATTATTATTATTATATGACAATACACATAAAAAGAAATAAAAAAGTTTAAAAAGTAAAGCATGTAATACTTATTTACAGATGAACTGTTGAAGTAGATCAACTTAAAAAATAAACTAAAATAATATTAATACAAAAACACAATAGTAAACAATAATAGGTTAAATCATAATTGTTGAGGATGAAAACTCAAATATAACAAAAAATAAATACATTTTGTTGAAGAAAACTTGATAAAACCGAAGCCAAAATGAGAACGTAAATGAAGCCTGTCAAATGCGATATCATCAAACTTTATAAACACAAATCACAAGTGTCGTAAACCTAGGATGGTTGTGAAATATTTTAAAATCAGGTATGATTTTATTTTCAAAAATAGATACCCATGAATTCATTCAAACTGAAGAGGAGTCGATTAAAATTTTTTGTAACTTTCGTCGATTTCATAGATTAAGAAAATCATAAATGATTTGTATAGTTTTTATTGATAAATTATTTGAAAAAAGAAGAAATACCGGGCATGATTTAATTTCCAAATAAAAATGTGCTCTAATTAGGGTTAAAGTTTCGAATTTTCCATAAATATCTCTTATATAAAAGTTAACTTTTAGTCAAATGAACCTACACTAACACTAAGAATGGATACATATTTAGGCGAGAATCGAAAAAAAATAGAAGCTTAAGAGAATGACACGTGACACTAAAGTTATTGTTTTATTAATAAGTATAGATACATCCATACGTCTTTGTGGTCGTACAAAATATATCATAGTCTCTGAATGTATTTTAATTTTTTATAGTAAACTTTGTTTATACTCCTTGTAGCTTGGTTCAAATAATACTTTGCCTTCAAAGTCTTCAAAATCTTGATTTTAATCTTGTAATATGTCTCAAGTAACTTCATCACACTAGTATTGTTAGTTTTTTTCAATTAAAAGTAATAGTATTTTAGTAATTAAACATATAAGGACTAATTATGTAATATAATCAAATTAATAGAGGGCCTAGTTGTGTAATATCTCTCTCATCTAATCTCTCTACACTCGATGTCTTTTTACCTTTCCAACTTCATCACTTTTAATGGAAAAAAACTAATGGTGTTTATGAGTCGAAGAAAATGAGAGACATTACATACTATAGTGAGTAAAATTTAGATTTTAAAACCTTTAGACGTGAAGTATTATTTGAACCAAATTAGATGTAATAAAAACAAAGTTTATTATTTTTTAATAAAACATCCACAACATGGCTCACATATGTTGCCAAGCGCTTAAATATAATTTTTTAATTACTCACTTAAGATATAAACTACATTTTTTAATTGAAGATTATATTTTCTATGATTGTAGAAACCATTGAAATTTGTTCACTCATTAAGCCATTAACCTATGATGATATACATACATATAGCTAGTACGTTCACTTAATAATACTTTATAAATATTGTATTAGTATTCTATTTCAATTGTGTCAACTAGATAGTTATTAGTAAATAAAAACCTAAATTTTAAACAAAACACAATACAAGTGATGTATATAATGTTAACCATTTAGATGTGTATGATTATGTCCAAGGTGCGAAGGTTCAACTCCCTCAAGCATCCTCTCAGCTGGTTTTTTGCCCCCTCCTCCCTTTCCACCGCTTCATGTTATTTGATTTTTAAAATTCATTTAATTTAATTATTGTAATTACTTTTACGCATATTTTGTTTCTTTTATAACTTAATATATAATGTTTTTGTAAATTCTAGATATATCATTGTAACATATTTATTTTTATCTACGTATAGATGTATGTATTTTTCAAAATATACCGTTGCGAAAGCTTAGATGGTGTTTGTTACTTTTAGTTTTATATTCAAGACCCATCGCACCATTCTAACCACGATTAAGCTGATTTTGAGGGGTCTTTATGGAGTTTTCTTTGTAGGTCACGATTTCGTCTTTAGGTTAAACACAATGCTATGTAAAGAAATTATATATTTTAATAATTCTTGGGCAAGTCACCGTTTTATTTTTTTCTTAAAACTAACTTTTTACTTCGTAATATTTTCAAATAGGTCACGGTCTTATCTTTTCATTAATCGCTCTAAATAAACTTTATGTTTCTTGTTTTGTATAACATTTTCTCCTCAGCATAATCGCTTGGTGGAAAACTTAGTATTGATCATTTAAAATAATTTCAATTTTAATCTGAAATGCTACAAAGTTAATAAGCTCAATTTTAATTTTATTTCCAAGATAATAGTTATGATTTTATTCATGAAATATGTTATTACATTTTATGGTCCTCTCCACCAAACCTAAAAATCTATTGCGTAAAGTTTTTTTTTATCTATTTATGGATGACAATTGACAAATGATTCTTGCCATAAATGTTCATAGCACTGATAATTCCTGTTAAGACGAATTTCGTTTATCTTTGTTTATACGATTTTAAGAGCTTTTATCAATTGTTTTCCTTTTAACCCATCCCATTTCTAATTTCTAAATCATCCATTCTCATATCGATATATTTGTTCTCTGTTTCATATTATTAATTTCACACTAATATCTTTTATATCACTATTACTTACATTCGCTTATTATCTGCTTTAACTATATTAACATCGTGGGCATGCAAGTGATATTAGGATACTAAACATGCTTCTGTTTCTCTATTAAAGTGAGTTTGAGTTCGACTGCACCTACGTTCTTATCAAGCCCCGATAATGGTCATTCATTGCAACGTATTATCTTATAATGTGTCTAATACGATTGGTATTGATATATCAGTATCCTAACAAACAACAAGATTAAAAGATCATGTGTTTAAATCTTCTTTGGTTTTTCATATCAAGATGACATAATTACTTTTGCTTGAAACGAAGGCTAGTAAAATGTCATATTCTTTGTCATTTGTGATAGAAGTTGTTAAGGCCCTGTTTGGTTGAATCTATACCATCACAACCTAACCAGTATTACAACTCTACAATAATTTAGACAAGAAAATCATTGTATCCAATTCTTTATATTAATATTAATATATAATACTTTATTTATAAATATTCTAATAATATGTACTTAAACTCTTAAAAGAAGAAGAAAAAAAAGGGTTATGCAAGTAATTGTTTTTACAATAATCACATGTGATATTACTTATTAGAGAACAAAGAGATTATAACTCTACATATATTTAAAGTTAATTTGTTTTAGTAACTTTTTCCAAATAAGGATTAAATGTATTTGAAACAAAGTTAATTAGTTTGACATGTTCTCAGTGCACAAGAAAACATTAAGGTTGGCAATCAAATCCAGGCTCACATGTTGAATTGATAAACCTGAACACGATCCATATACTTATTAATGTCGAAAATATTAACTCTGACAAGACCCATGTCACGCAATCATCTAAACGGGTCAAATGGGTTGGTGGGTTGTAAAAGGTCCTAGAGAATTTGCCTATATCTAGTCTAATAGTCGCTATGAGATTAGTGAGTGACAAGAATAGAATTCAAGTCAAAATCAGATAAATTGACTTTGACACCACTCTATTGTGGATTGGTCCACATGCAGTAGGTAAATATGTGTTCTTCACAATTAGACATACATACATGATACATTACATCCCTATAAAAACCACTGTACTCTAAATGTTCTAACCATCATTCCATTAACTGCTAAAAAACAACCAACATGGGTGTGCCAACATCTTTCTTGGCTGTTTATATCATCCTCTCATGCTTCATTTGCTTGTGCCCTGACCTCGGAACAGCAGAACATGCTCCCTCTGGCATTACCCGACACTACAAGTTTAACGTAAGCTTAACGAGGTTAACGTTGGCTATAGATTACAACTTTAGACACCTGCTTCATATGAGTTATTTCATGTGTTTTCAGATACGGCTGCAAAATGTGACGAGACTGTGTTCAACGAAAAGCATAATAACAGTCAACGGGAAATTCCCAGGGCCAAGGATTATTGCTCGTGAAGGTGACCGATTGGTGATCAAAGTTGTCAATCACGTCCCCAACAACATCAGTATCCATTGGTAAGCAAATATTAGCAGTAAATAGAATTGGACATTAATGACAGTAGGGGAATATGATTTATTTGTCGTGTGCAGGCATGGAATTCGACAGCTTCGGAGTGGGTGGGCTGACGGGCCTGCATACATAACACAATGCCCGATTCAAACGGGTCAGTCGTACGTTTACAACTTCACCATTACCAGACAGAGAGGAACACTTTGGTACCACGCCCATGTCTCATGGATTAGGGCTACCCTTTATGGCCCGATCGTCATTCTCCCTAGACGTAACACTTCATACCCTTTCGTGAAACCTTACAAGGAACTCCCGATTATATTTGGTAAATTAATACCAGAACCTTTTTTTTTAACATATACAGGCCAATGGACTTTTCCTTAAACAAAATTACATGGTTTTTAAAACAGGAGAGTGGTGGAAGGCAGATACGGAAGCGGTGATCAACCAGGCCCTTCAGACCGGAGCTGGCCCAAATAATTCAGACGCTTATACCATTAACGGGCTGCCTGGACCGTTATACAACTGTTCCTCACCGAACGGTACCTAATTCTTTTTTTATTATTCCCTTTTCTATCGTTTTACTAGATGTGGAAAAACAGTGGGCGGATAATGGGTCAAAACTGGTAATTTTCTAATAAAGTCAGAATGGTTTGGACTAGGTTGACCCAAAACCCTTCTCTACTAAATCTTTTGACTAACATGAATAGCATCTTTCCTATATGCAGAAACTTTTCGGCTCAAAGTGAAGCCCGGGAAGACATACCTCCTTCGTTTGATCAATGCTGCCCTCAATGATGAACTCTTTTTCAAAATTACAAACCATACTTTTACAGTTGTTGATGCTGATGCAAGCTACGTGAAGCCATTTGAAACAGACACGATCTTCATTACACCGGGCCAAACAAGCAATGTTCTTCTAAAGACAAAAAAACTTACCACACCCACCAGATTCTTAATGGCTGCCCGACCCTATTCCACTGCTGCAGCAGGAACTTTCGATAACACCACCGTCGCTGGTGTTCTTGAGTACGAAAGCAATAATATGCCATTTTCCAATGCTTCCATTAAAGGCCTTGCCCTACCTCCACTACCTGCTATCAATGCCACTTCATATGTAGCCAACTGGACCAATAAATTTCGTAGTTTAGGAAACTCACAGTTTCCAGTGAATGTTCCACAAACAGTCGATAAAAATTTCTTTTTCACGGTGGGGCTTGGGAGCGACCCTTGCCCTAAGAATCAAACATGTCAAGGTCCTAACGGCACCAAATTTGCAGCTTCTGTTAACAACATCTCCTTCACCTTGCCAACAACCGCACTTCTGCAAGCCCGGTATTTCATGAAATCAAAAAACGTTTTCTCCACCAACTTCCCATCATTTCCTCTTAATCAGTTCAACTACACGGGCACCCCACCGAACAACACCATGGTTTCCCATGGCACAAAAGTGGTAATGCTACCGTACAACACAACCGTGGAGCTTGTGATGCAAGGCACCAGCATTCTTGGAGCCGAAAACCATCCTCTCCACCTCCACGGGTTCAACTTTTACGTGGTGGGTCAAGGCACTGGAAACTTCAATCCTGCTACCGATCCTGCCAAATACAACCTTGTTGATCCCGTTGAAAGAAACACCGTCGGTGTGCCCTCCGGAGGGTGGGTGGCAGTTCGGTTCAGGGCAGACAATCCTGGTGTGTGGTTCATGCATTGTCACATTGAGATTCACTT
Source organism: Flaveria bidentis (assembly GCA_018326385.1). Classification (NCBI taxonomy): domain Eukaryota; kingdom Viridiplantae; phylum Streptophyta; class Magnoliopsida; order Asterales; family Asteraceae; genus Flaveria; species Flaveria bidentis. The sequence continues at coordinate 40,951 of BJCM01086997.1, forward strand.
GAGTTGGGGGCTGAGATTGGCATGGGCAGTCATGGACGGGAATCTTCCGAACCAGAAGCTACCTCCACCACCTTCTGATCTTCCAAAGTGCTAACTTTTGTCCTTATGATAACCGAAATGTTGATTTTGACTCTGTGAGTCTTTTGTTTATCGAGTTCTTGAGTTATGTAACCGAGAGTGATTCTTTTTTATGTTTTTTTTTTCAAATGTAATGTACACAATAAAAGATTGTTTTGTGAAATATAAAAATATTTGGGGTGAAAATGTGAAATGTTTTATAATTACTGAATAAAATTAATAACAAATTTATCATTTTCTGCATTTACATTTCATGATTTCAACTAACATGTAGATAAAATATAAAAAATGTATACTTGTAAACATATAAAAAGAATACACAATAGAATTATGTGTCTTTCTCTGCAATTTGAAATAGAAAGATTCTACTCACTTAAAAGTTTAGAAAATTAATGATAATTTGTATAATTTGATTAAATGTGTACTTCTATATCTACGCAATTTTAAATGCCTAAATAAACCTGAATAATTTGTTAAAGCACATCAATTTGCAGGGCGTCTTAACCGTTTTTGGGGCCAGAGCGAAGTGAAATGTTAGGCCGTAGTTTATTGTTTTCCCTGTTTAAACTACCTAATTCATTCTTTCGACGAGCATATGTTGGTTTGGGCTATGTTTGTCTCTAATGGACTACATATGATAAGAGGTAAGAATGGAATGAGTGGATTAAAAAAAGAAAGAAAGAACCTGTAACAGTAATACAAGAACCTCGGAACATCTGGAGTTCTTTAAGGCAAATTCATTGCTGTTTTCACAGAATTTTAAGTGGCAGCCAACACCTATTGAACAACAAAGATCAATGTCAAGATTCAGATAATTACATCTGACACTTGAAGTAAGCCATACTCAAAAGTTAAAACTACATTCAGTCCAAAGTATGTTTATCCAAGGCAACAAATATGATCATGTAAGCAAGTTAGTAAGTGGTTTATGACGGTTCAAACTTCAAATAATAAAACTTAAACCCCACTCACTGGATTCAAGAGCCTCTAACAAAGGTTGCATATGTATTTTGTACTCACACTGGATGGTCGGTCTGTGTAAAGAGGCAGCAACAAGTGTGATTTGGCATGTGAACTGTTTCCAATAGCGGAGTTGAGCTCATAAAAACCACCAGCAATCACAACTGATGGTCTTTCTTCTTGAAGATGCAAAGTAACACCAGCAATCCAGCCACCATCTGTCAGTTTCCTCCTTTAACTGACCATAAATCTCCTCCTAATCCAGCAGTCCGCTGATGCTCACACTTACACTATTATTTTAGTTATAACCTGAAAAATGCATAATATGTTGGATATATTAATACATAAGATTTCATAAAAAAAATCATCTCCGTTGTCGGAAGTCTTAGACTACATAAATCATGTCTATTAAATTTGATAACTGACCTACCAATCTAAAAGGGAGAACTGATTTAATTTTTGTTCACACATAGTTAAGCCATATAAATCACCATCAAAAAAATTTGATAATTGACCTACTAATCTAAAACAGAGAATTGACTTCATTTTCGTTCATGTGTAATTAGGCCATATAAATCATCTCTATCAAATTTGATGATTAAACTACCAATCTTAGACATAGAAGTTGCTTCATTTTCATTACAGCATAATTAGGCCATATAGATCATCTTCTCAATCAAATTTAATAACTGAACTACCAATCTAAATGAGGAAATAACTTCATTTTCTTTCACACATATTTAGGCCATATACATCATCATATCTATCAAATTTGATAATTGAACTACCAATTTGAAACAGAGAACTGATTTCATTTTCGTTCAAGCATAATTAAGCCATATAAATCATCATATCTATCAAATTCTATTGTTCACCCCTCTTTCACACAAAGCATATTCCAACTCATCTCCATTACAAAAATCAACAATAAATCCAAACAAAATGCATACACAAATGCATGAAATACACTCAATAGATAACTACTATTAAACTTCAAACCGACATATAATAAGAAAAACTTACGATTTCTTCTCTTTGAATTTATATTTTTCAGAGGTCGTGGATCGACTTACAGTTACAAAAATTAGTCCCAAAATAGTATCATCTGTATCAAATTTTACAGTACAAAGCTATTACATTCTTCAATTGAGCCTAATCAGCCTCATTCCTCTTTCAACTTTGTCGTCTGTCTCATGTCTCCTTATGAAACCCTAGAGAAGATTGCAGAAGTTTTAAGATAGAACAAAGGAACTCTGTAGTAACAACAATAAAGATTGAATGATTTTCGAGAATTGTATTATAGAGGGGCTCGACCAAAAATTGATGAGATTGCAGATTACTGTTGGCAAAGCAATTTTCATAATATAAATTTTACAGAGACAATTTTAAATGTATGAAGGGATTCAGACCCGGGGAATATAAATTTTACAGAGACAAATTTAAATGTATGAAGGGATTGAGACCCGGGGTAAGGTTCAAAAATATTCGAATCCTAGAATTTGATTCGAAAATTCAAACCCGAAATATCTGAAATTTTAGATATTCGAAAATTCGGATTCGGGTTCGGATAGTGATTTTTAAAAGTTTCGGATATCCGATTATCCGAAAATTAATTTATTTTTTATTTTTGTTAATTTTAGATATTTTTTTACTTTAGATTGAGATTTTTAATGTATATTGTAACTTTTATGATATGAGTTGATTTTTTATATTATTTTTTTAATATTATATATCTAATTATTGTAAAAAAAACTAAAAAATAATAAAATGAATTTCGAATATCCGAATCACTATCTGTATCCGTATCCGAGATACGTATATATAGTGATTTTCACTATCCGAAATTTTCGGATATCCGACTTTGAACACCCCTAGATTTAGGGCATGAGATAAAAGGTGAGATCAATATTATTATTTGTTGTATTTATGTGAGTGCATTTCTTGTATTTTAAGAATATTTGTATATAGTTGTGAGTAAAATAGAGATAAATTGTTATTGTTTATCAGTTCATTTGTATATTTGAAGAATTATTATTTAAACCTTATAAATTTTTTTAATATTTTTAAAAGTTATTGTGAGTGGAGAAAAAATTGTAATGATAAAGATACAAAGGTATTATTTAATTGAAATAAAAAGAGAAAAAATAGTAACGTTAGTCTAATTATAAGAATAAAAATTAAAAAACCTAATGTGAATGCTCTAAATAGATTTAAAAGTTAAACAAATAATATACATAAAAAGTTCATAATTTAATGTTTTAGTAAACTTATGACCTCAAATTACATAATTGTTTGCTTATAATAAGAACTAGGACTACAAACGAATCGAACGTTCAGCGAATAGTTCGTGAATCATTCGGCAGGAAGTTCGTTTATGTTCGTTCGTTTAGTAAAGGAACGAGCACGAAAAAGAAAATTCCATTCGCTTAGTTAAACAAACAAACAAGAATACAAATTGCATTCGTTCATTTATGTTCGTGAACGTTCGATAATGTGCTCGTTAATGTCCGTTCGTGAACGTTTGAGAATATGTTCGTTTATGTTCTTAGTTTCTGTGTCAGTTATTTTTATGCAATTATATCATGTATTTTTGGTATTTATGTTAAGCATTTATTTATTTTTGGTTAATTTTGTGTATTGTTTGTGATGAAAATGCAGATCTTATTCTAAAAATATAAGATCATTTGTATTCATTTGTATCAATGAATTTTTTTATGTCTGTTATGTTCATGAACATTTATTTGTGTTTATTCGCTTTGTTTGTTTGGGTTTGGTAATTGTGCGTGAATAGTTTATAAACATGTTCATTTCCTTAATGAATAAACACGAATAAGAAATTTTAATCAGTAAGTGTTCGTGAACAGTTTGTGAACAAGTATAATTTCTTAATGAACGAACATGAACAACGTCTTGTTAATATCGTTCAATTTATTTACAGCCCTAATAGAAACTAGTATTAGTGATATTAGTATGATTGTCATGTATTTTAGTTTGTGGTGGTTATGTTAGTTGATGGTTGTTGAGTTTGTTAGATTCTAGTTGAGATATTCTTCTAGAATCTCCCATTGGATCCTATATATGAAGCTCATCCATTCACTTTTGAATAATAATAAAACACAGTCAAATACACTTTTTACCTTTTTCATGGTAACAGAGCTTTGCTCTGTGGATTCCGGTGACTTCTCCTAGTAATCCTCCTTCTCCAGCGACAGTCACAATTCTACTTCGGTGACTTTCATCATGCCTTCCTCAATCATCATCTTCATCCTCTTCTGAAAACTGATAAACACAACAGGCACTTTGTTTGGTTCCTTACCTAATATTGCAAACTTTCTATCCATTAAACTTGATGATAGCAATTATCTCAATTGGAAACATCAGATTGTTACAATTCTAAAAACTCTTGGTTTATTGAAATTTCTAAAATCAAACATACCTGTACCACCAATTGATTCAACTGACAAAGAAGTGTGGGAGAAAAGTGATGCATATGTGCAAGCACTGATTACAGTAATTTTATCTTCTTCAATTCTTCACTTCGCTCGAAATACAACTTCAACATCTTCACTATGGAAATCAATCGAAGACTCCTTTGTTCAAGTTGTATTCGCCAAGCAATCTCAGTTACGTACACTGTTTTACATGCTCAAACAAAATACAAAATTGATTATTATTTTTCTAAATGAAGCTAAAAAGATTGTTGATTTGTTAAATGTTATTGGAGATCCTATTTCGGATGAGTTACTGGTGTTACAGGTTCTTCAAGGTCTGAACTCTGATTTTTAGAATTTTGTAATGAATGTAGAAAATCAAGAGAAAACACTCACATTCTCTCAATTAAGGTCAAAATTACTCACATATGAAGCTTAATTAAAGCAGCGACAAACACCTGTTGAACCTCTTCTTGCTGATATGAATGCAGATACCATTACACCACCATATATAGATCCTTTAAAAAGCGATTGTTTGTCAAATCTGTGCTAAATCTCGTCATCGAGCTTCATCTTGTTATTTTCGTTACACGCCAATGGATTCTGTTCGACCTAATTCTATTGGTACTCATGCTAATGGAAGCAAATGGTGTGATGGTTGTAACACAAGTGGCTGATTTGGAGGATGTTTTGGTGGTCAATATGGTGGCGGTCGTAGTGGTTCAGGCTGATTCACTGTACACCTTGCCAATGTCTTATACGGTGGTGGTAATGGCATTCCTGACTATGGGCTATAGCTCACATGACATCTGATCCCATAATTGTGTTTGGTACTATTTCATATACCGGCTTTGAGCGAGTGATGGTTGGTAATGGCACGTCTCTTTCTATATGTCATATTGGTTTCTCTTATCTTTTTTTGTCACGATGAGTTCTGTTACTTCGATATGTTCTTGTTGTTCGTGGCCTTGCCAAGAACTTATTGTCAATCACGCAACTTGTGATTGATCGTCCTATTTCTGTTTTATTCTCACGGTTTGGTTTATCTGTACAAACACACACCGGGCAGCTACTCCACCACATGCGAGCCGGTCCTCGTCAGTTGTATTCTCTCATTGTTACATGTTTCACATCTCAGGAGTTGTGGCATTCTCGCTTGGATCATCCATCTGATTCTGTGTTGTCTAGGCTTACTTCCTTACACTTGTCTAGTTCTTCTTTGAATAATCCATGTAATTCATGTTATTTCTTATTATATCCCTAAAATAACATAACAAGAATAATACCTATAAACAATAATTAATATTGATAATAATACTAACAAAAGTTAAACAACCTTTAATAAAATAAATAAATAAAATAAAACAAAAACTTAAGAGAACAGTGAACGTGAAGTTAAATATTGTTGACTAAATCAAATGAATGGTTAATTTCTTTATTCCTTTAACTTGCTGAAACCGACTTCACGAAGGAAACGTGTTTTTATTCCTATCCGCTACAACAAACTTTCGCGAGGAGAACCGGATGTTAATCGCTATCCCTTACGCTTGATCAACCGATATATATACCCTTGAAGACCTCCGATTCACGCACAGCTCTTTACTTTGAATTCTATTGCAACTTTGAATTCATTGGTTGAGACCACCTTAAACCACCATTGCACAAGACCATCAGCGGTTGCCACTGTTAAGCCTTAATACACCATTCAAATCACCCTGTCATTGGTTTAAGTCCACCGTTACGTCATCTTCGCAACACGGAGTCACGGTGCAGTTCGCGTTGAATTCTTAGAGCTCGTTTTGATATCGCAAAGAGGTACAAAATTAGTTGTTCTTGTTCACGTTTGGAACTTGAGTGTTGTGTAATGTTGATGAGAATATATATTTATACCGACTCTATTATGATATCAAACGCAGCTTGCGGGGAATAGATTGTGTTCCTTTTGATGCGATCATCGACCGAGTGGTTCAAGCATTTGTATCCGCCGATTCGTTAACCACAATTCAGGTAATAAGTTATGCATTCACGTTATATTCTCATGCATATAAACTATACAATACGCATGTATGGCTGATCGATCGTTCCGGCGACTAAACATAGCTTCAACCATTCCTTTATGTGCTTACCCATTAAACTTGTCTTTCTGGTCGTTCGAATACATAGTTGTGTTAACACTCCAATTGCTTACCAAACTTGGTTGTGAATACAAATTGATACGATGGTAACCACTTTCTAGTTTTATATGTATCGTAAACACGATGGGGTCTGCAAAATGCCTTTTAAACGAATCATGATATTAATTTGATTTATAATTTTTGTGCAACCCAATATGGTTGATATGCATGGCTGGAAATAAATGGAAAGTTAAATATCAAATAAGTGGAAGACTACTAATCTAACACCTTGAAAGTAATGTGAACAAATGTGCATATAAGAAGTTAATTATAAATCAAAGATTTAAAGGAATGTCGCCGGAACATTATTAACCAATTAATAAGTCAAAGCAACGGTCGTTTTATAAACCTCATTCAAGATGATTATAATGCAGATATTCTAACTAATTAGCGACAACGTGACTTTGTTGATTTGCTTTGCTTATTGAGGTATGGATTCTTGGTTATTTATATCTTAGTATAAATAATATTCTCCGTTACTTTTGTAAGTACGGATTCTAATACTTTGTTTCCGTTAACCGACTCGTTTAGCCTTTACTAGTCGTCTAGCATTGTTTATCTAGTTCTGCTCTGACTCGTTCAACTTGTTAGTTTCACTTACTAAGACTTGTAGCATGCAATAGATATTTATAAGTTGTACTCATTATTACATGTTCCTAAAAATAATAAGTTTAAGTTTATTAATACGTTATGTGTTCGGTAGTTATACTACCATTGATTTGTACTTTGTTACCCGAGCATGTACGACATGTCATTGTGGCGTCAATGAAATGACACTTTTCGTGACGGTGTTTATAAGAAGCTCACGGCGTCTCCGTTAACACATTAGTACTCGTGTTGTACTTTGGCCACATTTATTTAGGAGGCGAATGGATCGATCCTAGTTTAGTTCAGATCAGATCAGTTCCGGATGATGGAATTATGTGTGTACGCCCCACACACCATCTCATTGGTATATATATTAATGGTTGCGGAGAGTAAGGTTCATTTTAATGATTGAACGTGAAGAATAATATGATACTAATATGTAAATGAATAATAAGTGTGGAATGAAAACCAGACATCATGGTCTCATTGGTATGTATGGACAAATGCAAATGTCCCCTGTCGTAAAAAAACACCATATTCTATTGTGTTTAACTAACTATATTGTTCCAACCTTGTCAAAATGGTCACTAAATATTACGCTTTAAGTAATACATAAAGACAAAACGGTTTATGCAAAACGCTAGAAGCTTTTCTATAAATAAAAAACTAACATTTTTTATAAAGCTTTACTGTTTTCCACCTCGATTCCATGTAGTAGCTTATGTTTGTAGGTGCGCCATAGACTCCGAATTTTAAGTACAACATACCAGGACCTTTATCACGTGTTTTGAATCTCTCTTTGTTATCAATAAAAACTGTTAATTTACCTCCATCAACGTCATGTATAAGATTAACTTTAAACCATTTATCATATAAATTAGTATCTATCACTGGTGTACTATAGTACCTCAGATCTCCATTGTAAATCCTCAATATTATCGTTGTACTTCCATGAGCCGCGCCATGGATTTGAACTATAGTTGCACCGCTGGTGCCATTTGGAACAAAGGCGAGCCCTTCAAACTGCCATATGCCCGAAGTGTAGTCTGGCTACATACATATTAAATCACTAATTAAATGCCTATGTGAAATGAAACAAACCTAACATGAAATTCGAATGAATATTTTATAAATGGGTACGAGTCAAACTCATAAACACATTTAGGCATTCAGCTAGATCGTTCTAGTGAGTTTGCGGGTTGACTCATTTAACCAAATTATATAAAATATATGTGCTTTGTGACAAAATTCAAAAGATAAAGAAAAAAAGGACTTGTATTTTATAGTTTATACGAAACTATTCTATATAAATTTTTATTTTTTGTTGTGAACTTGTAAATGTAAACTATTAATTTGCAAAAAAGAAATAACAAGACAAAATAAAAGTTTGTGTTAAAAGGGTTGTGTTTGTTTAAAGTTGTGAAAACCCGTGTCGTGTTTTGATTTCAGACACAATTTTCGGGTTTATTTCATGTTCATGTCAAATTTCCCGTTTACTTATATTTAACCTGTCAAACCGTGAACACAACCAAAATTAACACGTCTATCTCAAAGATTTATCATAGAACTAAACACTATGTGAAAAAAAAAGAAGAGGATTACAAGCATGCGTATTTCGGTCCGCGGTTGTGTTTTGCTCCCGAGATAGTGTGGCTTATCATCTGCATACACCCAAAAACGATGAGTTCCGTTTTCGTAACTGTAGCGTTGTTCGAGTGGTGTATCGTAAGGCTTCTGGTATTTAAAATTGCTTTCATTTAGCATGACCTCCACAAATCCATAAGTAGGATCAATGTGAGCATCATTCAAGAAACATGAACCCATTAATGTTATAACAAAAACAAGCTGACTACAATACAAAACCTTCATCTTAATTTCTCTCAAGAAAACAGAAGAACGTGTAGTTGGTTATTGAGTGCTTATGTGGTGCATATGACTCCATATATACACAAGAGATTTTATTCCTTTTTCACTTAAAAAATAGCCGGTTTAGTTTTTTCGCATAAATTTCATTCTAGCGGGTCCAATAAATAAAACCGATTGTAAAAGACTAAAAATAAAACCATCTTAAGTTATATATAGGTTATTTTATTTTTATTTTAAATAAGAGAACATAGTTTCATGTAATAGAGCCTAGTTAATTACTTTCAAAGAAAACGAGCTTTATAAATATTATCTGTAATTAATAATTAGCTTATAAACCTGATTTTTTAAATACGAAAATCAGGTTCTGTTTTGATACAAACTTGTTATAGCTATTTTTTGAGTTTATAATTTCTCTTTATTAAAATAGCTAATACGCAAACGTGTATCTTTTTCTATTACAACTAAAATAACAATATACAATTTGTTTTATCAAATTTTAAACTAGCGTTATACAACCTCTGCATCAACTACAACAAAAGAGCATACGAAGGAAATATTTTTAATAAGAAAACAAATCTTATGCGAAACATAAAACATTATACCACTTTTATATCAAAATATTAAACAACATGGTCTAGCTTTAAATTTAATCAAATTTAATAGAATTAATCAATTACTATAAACAAGTATTTTATCTAAAACACCACTTGAATTAATCAATTAATATAAACATTTTGTCATCTATGAGACTATGACTTCTTTTAACCGTCGGTTTTGGGGCTAATGTTGTACAATTGTATTTGGCTGTATATTTTTTTAAGAGTTTTTATAAACTATAAATGATAAAGGGTGTCAAGTTGTTTAAATAATTGTTTGATGATTTTTTTCCGTTTGTAATTAGGTGTATTAGGCGTAGACCTTAGGGTATGAATTGTTGGAAATTTACAAGTTGTAAATATGCAAGTTGACATGTTTACTTCTTGTCCCACATTAGTGGGGGGAAACATCTTTGAGCGACTTGTAAGGGGTTTTCCCTTATGAGTCACCTAAGTGATTGTTGGGTTAAGAGAAGGGCTAAGCCCACATGCGCGTTGAGCCAGGACGAAGACGCAAATGGACGTGTTTGAGGCGCAAATGGGCGCATTTGAGGCGCATGTTGCACTTCGCAATGTGATCAGTAAGCAATTCAAGTAAGTAATTCAACTGAATTCGCGAACTGGTGGGGGGGGGGGGGGGTCAACCTCAGCCCTTGTTTTTCTCATTGGGGTTTTTAGTCTATAAATATTGAGGTCTTACTTCGAGTTTAAGCACCTCAAAAGCTACAGCTTTCAATGATCATTCGAGTAATTTCAGTCAAAGTTTTTTAAGGACATGAATACATTCCGTGCAGTTCATCATCGAAGATCATCGTTTAACAGGTTGGTTTTATATTATTGTGAGTTCTTTAATTCGTCCGATAACGGGACACTCTCCTTCTACCATTCTTATAATCAGTTTCGGTCGCGAAAGATCAAACTGATTCGGCCAATAACTTGATAATAACTAATAATAATTAATTGATTTTGTTTGGTCTAAAATATTTTCAACATGAATAATAACAATTATAATAATAATAACAAATGATTGAACTTGTGCTTGAATACTATACAAGTTATATAACAAAAGCAACATATATATTACCTAGTAAAGATAAAAACATATATATTTGTCGTAGCCCGAGGAAAGATTTTATCTTGATTAGTAATTTCAGTCAATGATTCTTTACACAAGTGGTTGAAGTTAGATATCTCACGATTTCACTAAAATAATTGAATGTCTTGAATTCAAGTTCCACCTATGATAATTCAAGTTGGGCCAATGAGTTTTCTCCTAAGGCCAGGTGGTCTCGATTTGTCTGCTCAAATAAAAGAGTTGATCGAGTGGGAATGACTCGTCAGTGATCTAATTAGTCGTTCAAAAAGAATTTAGCAAATTCAATCCGTTTACTTCTTCAAGTCAGACTCATGCTATGTCCATTATCATAAGTTCATAACCCAATATCACACCCTTTTTATCACACACGGGTTAACTTGATTAAGCACATTAATGCACATCATTTTAGCACCTTTAATTTGTTTACGTTTATCAACCATTGTACCCAATTTAAAATAGTTACATAAGCATAACCTATATGTGAAACACTTGATATGCATGGTATGCATACACAATTTCTCAAGCCAACATACATACGATACCAAATGCCAAATGTCATACGTACCAAGTATTAAATAAAACAATACACAAGCTAATACAACGTATATACCAAATTCCTAACGTAAAAACCAATCTAACATGTATACATACATAACTTAAAGGTGGCTTAATGTTTTTGGAAGCCCAAAGCAAACCAAAAAGTTGAGGGCTTAGGTGGTGTTTGTTTTTTTTTCAAAAGCTCTTTCTCACCTCTTCATCTGCGCGCACGTAGATGCGGGAAGAGTTTTTGAGTGTGCAGAGTGTTTGTTTTTTGAAAGATGTTTAATTAAAAACATTTTTCGGATGTCTGCGCGGAGAAGATGTGGTGTTATCACTTCTCAAGTCTTCTCAACCTCTTCTCATTTACTCTCAACCCTTCAGAATTGTTTTCCTTCATTTGTGTTTAACCCTTTACCCCCACCACTCCTCTCCTCACAGCAGCCGTGTAACACCCCGAATTTTTATTTAAACAAAAAAGAAAGAAAAGTAAATAGAAAGAATAGATAATAAGCACAAGTGGAGGGGGATAAAGTGTACAAAATACAAAACCTTATTATTTTAAGGATTAAAGGGGGCATGGTCGCCCATTTCTTCTTCATCTTCTTCATTCGACTGAAAGGAAGAAAGAAGAGAGAGAGCCCCGGTTCTAGAGAGAGAAAGAGGAAGAAGCAGCTGCAATGGTAAGTCTTCTCTTATATGAGCTCGGTTTCAGCTGGGTTTCGAGTTCTTGACCAAAGTTCTTGGTGTTTAGTGTTTGTTTTTGGGATTTAAGAGCTGAATCGAAGGTGGGTCTCGAACTTGAAGTGTGTTGCTCAAAGGTTGTTCAAGGTGAGTTTCTAGAACCCCTCTTTTACTGATTTTCAACTTGTTTGGGGCTATTATGCATACTAAGTAAACATTTTGAAAGTAACCGTGGGTCTGCAGCCTTATGTTCGAAATGATGTATGTATGTATGTTTTAGTGTTGATTATGGGTTAGTGTTGATGTTTAGCATGCTTAGATGCCCTTAGTATGTTAGATCTGTGC
>BJCM01087000.1:0-22706 GCA_018326385.1 Flaveria bidentis
CAGATTCGTCAGTTAGTAGATCTTACTGCTGCACAATCTTAGCAGCTTTCTCAGCAGGCTCGATTGATAGATCAGCAGGCTCAGCAGATGTCTCAGCTCCAGGAGCAACATGCCAAGAAGATTGAGGAGCTGGAGGCTGCAAACAAGTCCATCCTGCTAAAGCTCAAAGGGTCCAAAGAAGAGCCCTTGAAGATCGGAGAAGGAGACGGAGACGATGATGCTAATGATGAGAGAGAAGATGATGATGATGATGGTGATGATCACGAGGGTGATACAGTTGCAGATGGTGATGATGATGACAATGATTCTTCTGCTGCGGGTGCCACATCTGCATGCGAACGGAGGACCAAAAGGACTCAAGATCAGAGTGCCTCCACATCCGCCCCGATAGCAAAAGAGCTGAGGATACAGGATAAGAGTAATGCTTAGTTATTTATGTTATTGAAATCATATGTATTTGATTCTTGTATTAAAGTTATGAAATGAATGTTTAAATTAATTGTTAATGTTTTTGTTTTGATTATTAACTAATGATTGCTGTGTTAAATGTCTAAATCAAGCAGATCTAAACTTTCAAAGGGATGAATATGATGTTGCTCCCCTCCAACAGGTCAAGACTCAACTCACGTTGATTCTTGATCTTTAGGGTATAGTCAGGAGATCGGTAATGTACACTCCTGAAGAGGGAGAGATCATTCACAATCTCACTGACGAGAAAATCGCAGAGATGTTCAAACTAAATGCTGATGAGATTGTAAAAGACGCCCCGACTGCGCACGTGGATAATGACGATGAGCTTCATAATGTCGACGAGATTGAGATTGAAGATGTCACTGCACAACATTATGCAGAGTACACTGACAACAAGGGAAACGTCATTCCCAATCTGGGAGACACTCTTGTCAGTGACACTTTTGAGACTCTGGATAAAATGGAACAAGAGTCGGAAAAGAATAAGGAGCAGGCCCAAGCCTCAGATGCCGAAGTCAACATCAAAAAGGCTGAATGGGCAGCGTATTTTGAAGAAATAAGAGCTCAACGCAGCGCTACAAAGTCAATTGTCTACACCAAGCTTTATAAAGTAAAGAAACATCAAAAGGTATTAGGCAGGATCATAGCATGGACACATTTTGAGGACCTCAACATTTACGCTGTTAAACCTGAGAAGGGAATTGAGTACTTCAGATTCCCACACGATCTGAAGACCCTTCCAAGTTTTGAGCTTAACCAGATAGCAAAGTTGAAATTGCTATAAGCTGACCCTCGTAAGATGTCAGGCTGGTTTGAAGCAGCTCTAAAGAGCGAGTACCACACCAGATGGGTCAACTTCAAACCTCAACAACCAACGAGGTACATCAGACTATCTGAAGTTGACACAATAACTTGTAAACCAAAAATAATGTTAAAGTGGAGTCCACCACGCACAATGTCAAAAATCCCACTACAGGAGATGCCACAGGACTTCACTCCACACTTCAAGTAGTGGTACTATGATTGGCGAACAGTTGAGGCGGTCATAGTTCTGAACAGAGAAGGAAATATGGAAACTATCCAGGTATTTGACCTAATATGGCTAACCAACTTGTCTACTGACGATGTCTACACTTTATACAAGTGGCCACTGTTCTATGACGCACAAGATATAGTACAAGCCCTCTAGTTTCAAAACGTGATAAGACTCTACTTTCCATTCGAAATACATGCAGGAGTTACAAGGGAGGAGAAGTACAAGAAGTTTGATGAGTTAACGAAGAATGTTAGACAATGATGTAAACTAGGTCCAAGGGGGAGTTTGTAGATACATGTGTACCTAGTTTAGGAGCTGAATGTAAAATGTCTTTCATGTCTTACGTATATGTAATTAAACGGGTATGAATGAAATGAGATGTGTTGTTGATGCTTATATTATTTAACATTTGATTGTTTATTGTGTGATAACACAGTTTGAACTAACTATGTAGGTTTGTGGTTGTTTACATAGTTCTTAGTCAATAATCGTTGAGAAACGTGTTTAAACTTAATCGTGTAAAGTTCTCATGCGAATGGACCATGCTAATGGACCATACTCATGAATACTTTATGCTAATAGACCATTCGCACGACTGAACCTGGAGACTGTATCAGTCGCACGATTGTGACATAAGATTGTCTCAGTCGCATGACTGGACCTTCAGTCGTGCGGATGGATTAACCGTATGCTTCAGTCACCCGAATGAGCAACCCTAACGTATAAATACAACCTAATTCGTGGGAAAATGTAAGCATTGAACACACTTCGACTCCAGACGTACCCTAGCCGTCCAAAAGCCTCTAAGTTCATACTCCAAGTTCATAGAACGCTGTAGATCGATTCGTGATCGATTCTTGACGTTAGATTCAATACATAATTGTGTCTACGTGCGTTCTCACTGATTGGATCACTAATCAAATAGGATTCCGCACTATTTGGTTTGGTTTACACATTAATCACTAGGTATTTCGTTCAAATACCAGATCCTAACACTATGATTGTAATGAGACTCTCCCCCTTTTTTGATCGCATCACCTACATGCATACGTGAGCTAAAGGTTAGGTCTATCACATTCATAGGTTCTTGGGTTCCTGGTTGAGCTCTTCTTAAAGGTCTCCGAACTTGTTTTTCCTTGAGATAAGATATCCTAAGTTGCTGATCATCGACCCTGTTTTGCAAGGTAGTCACCAGAGATTCAAGATGACTAACCTTGGAGACTAGATAGGTGCATGTTTGTGATAGCTTTTGTACCTGTAACCTCAAATTCCCCTCATCTTCATCAGAAGAATCATTGGGGTTGAGAGAATTGGACCAAAATCCTCTCTCTCACCATCACTTCAGGTTCTTGGCTGCTGGATTTCCTCTACTCACTGACAGCCTCAATTGAGGAATCAATGTGCTGAGTTGCCATTGTTGAGGTCTTAATGATGTAATCACATGCTAAAGTGAGAGCCTCTTCCATATGGATATCCTCAACAGTTTCAGAAGTATCCACCTCAGTGATGGGTGATTGATGTGGGCTAGACATAGGAGACTCAGGAGCACTCATCTCTCTTTGAGAAGTGGAAAAGAAGACAGAGTCATGGTACTCACTGAAACCTAAGTCTTCATTAGTATAGAAGTCAAGGTTAGGAATGGGTTGGTTTAAGTCTAAAGGCTGGGGATGGTAGTTGTCTCCTAAAGGTTGTTCACTTGAGTGTTGAGACTCAGAGTGAAGGCTTAAGGCATTTAGTCTTGTGAGCTCATCAGGCTGAGCATGAGGAACCTCAGCATTGATCAATGAAGTAATGGGAGTTGTTTCCTCCTTAGGAGAAGTGGGAGCTCCAATATCCATTTCCTCTTGTATGGGTAAGTATATGGGAGCCTGCACAGACTCGATAGTCTGAGCAGGGGTTCGTTTGAGTTTTCATTTGTAGGTGAGGGTGATGTGTGGTCATTTTGGTGGTTAAGATGTAGAATGTGTGGGTTAAACACTAGCTTGTGTTGCTAGGTTTTCACCTTGAGCAATGAGCTCTAACATTTTTGGGACAAGGGCTGTTTCTACCCCTGAGAAGCCTATAGTTGGCTTCTTCATAAATTTAAAGATGTTGGGCTTCATCTATCCCAACTTAAGAATATTATATGTTTCCCTCAACTATGAGCCCAATTCATAGTTGAGAATGTGTTGAACATATCTAGGAAACATATAATACTCTAAGGAGTCCAAGTTAGCAAGCAAATTTGTATAAACAAACTGAGACTACCTAAACTTGACCCCTTGAACCATTCCATGTACTATGAAGGAGAGATCCTCAGGAATCCGGTTCCACCCTCCATGCTTGTTTGACAAGCTGTGGATAACCACATGAAGCAGGTATTTCCACTGAGGTGAGACCTTCCCTTTCCTGGAGGTCTTTACAGAGAAATCTCCCTCATAGCCTATCTGCTCAAAGGAATGATTAACAACTTCATTTAGGAAGGAAAACTCACCTTCTTCATCATCCAGTTGTAATTGAGTGTTGATGATGGACTGGAGTGATGAAGATTGTCCTCCCATGCATTATGGCAGACCGTGCCTTCTCCCCATCCATAATGACCTGTTGGCAGGTCTTCTAGAATTCAAGCAAACAATCCTCATAGAGAGTAGCATCAATGGTAACGGAGGTGAAGTAGTTAGATAGTTCTAAGAAACGGCAAACCTCTAAGAAACTTTCACTTTTCTCAGAGCTTAACAAAGCAACTTGGTTGTGTTGCTTGTGAAGTTTCATGGAGAAATCTGGGTTGTTTCTATAGTTAAGGTTGGCCATTTGAGAAGCTTAAGGGTGAAGGAAGATGAAGAACAAAGGCGGTTTGGGGAGAATTTTGGGAATTTAGGTTAGGAAGAAAGATGAAGATGATAGAAAAAGGGGGAACCGTTGGGTACTTATGAGAAAAGGATTTGAGACAAAGTTAGTGAAAAAGGATAAACTTTAAAATCCGGATATCAGTCCCAACTCTGAAAAGTAGTTTCCTAACTGCCCAAAAAGTAGTTTTCTTGGAAGTTGAGAAATCTTCTGAAGGTTTTTTTTGCTTCGGAAGAGAATTTACACTCGAGGATTTTTATTCTAAGGAGAATAAAAACTTCCGAAGGTAATTTACTTTCAGAAGAAACTTGTTCTTTGAAAACATAAGAGTACTTTAGTAGATCTTTTAGCTTCGGAAGATATTTCAGAAATTTATTTCGAAGGTAATTTGCTTTCTAAGACATAATTTTCATCCAATGGTAATTTTAAATCTTCCAAAGATAAATGAGATCAAAATTTTCAAAAATCTAAGAAATATCTTTTGAAAATATTTTTCTTCCAAAGAAAACAAGGGCTTATGAAGGTGATAAAATAGACAACTTAGAACACACAGGTTTTAGAAATAAATATGATTAAGTATTAAGAAAAGCTACTAAAAGTTAATCATCACAATAGCTTATACAAGATGTTTGAATCTTTGTTCATCAAAAGCTTTGGTGAATAGATTAGCGTATTGTTCATTTGTGTTAACTTTGACTAGTTTGATTAATCTCTTTTCAATGTTATCTCTAATCAAATGATACCTGATATTGATATGCTTTGTCCTTGAGTGTTGCACATGATTTTTTGTGATTGAGATAACACTGTTGTTGTCTATGTGGATGGGAGTCTCCTTAAAGTTGAATCCATAGTCCAACATCTGGTTCTGAAACCAAACCACTTGAGCATAGCAGCTTGCAACATCAACGTATTCAGCCTTAGCAGTTGATGCGGACACACAAGATTGCTTCTTATATTACCAAGAGACTACTCTTCCACCAAGAAATTGACATCCCCCTGATGTGGACTTTGCAATCATGTTACAGCCACCATAGTCACAATCTGTATAAGCATACAAAATAAAGTCAGAATTCTTTGGATACCAAAGGCCCAGTGATGGGGCACCTTTAAGGTATCTTAGAATTCTTTTGACAATGACCAGGTGTGACATCTTGGGATTGGCTTGATATCTTGCACAAATGCATGTAGCAAACATGATATCTGGCCTGCTAGCTGTCAGGTACATAAGAGACCCAATCATTTCCCTGTAGAGATGCTCATCAACACACTCCCCCTCAAGAGCAGGTCCAAGGAAGTGATTTCTAGCTACGGGTGTCTTAGCAACCTTACAATCGTCATGTTGAATCTTTTAAGTATGTCTTGTACATACTTTGACTAACTTATGAAGATGCCATTGTCAACTTGCTTCACTTAAATTCCTAGAAAGAAATTATGTTCCCCCATGTCACACATTTCAAACCCTTCCTTCATTAGCTTCTCTAAGTCTTTGCAAAGCTTTGGATTAGTTTACCCAAACATAATGTCATCTACATATTCTTGAACTAGCATTAAGTCATCTCATGTTTCTTTGATGAAGAGAGTTCCATCTACAGTACCCCTTCTGTAGCCATGCTGATAGAGAAACTGAGATAAAGTCTCATACCACTTTGTTGGAGCTTGGTTCAACCCATAAAGAGGTTTATCAAACCAGCAGACATAATCAGGATGATCAGGATCTGTAAAACTAGGTGGTTGTTTGACATACTGTAGATACATCATGTTCCTAGTTTATGTGCTTTAATGTAAAAGTCTTTCATGTCTTACACATATGTAATTAATTGATTCAATGAAATATAATATGTGGTTGATGCTTATTGATGTTTATTTATTTCATATTATTATTGTGTTGAGTATAATTTATATGTATGAACTTATTATATTGGTTTGAAGTTATTGTACATAGTTCTTAGTCAATAATGATTGAGAAATGTGTTTAACATAGTCGGATAAATCTTCATGCTAATGGACCATACTTATGGACCATAGACATGAATACATCATGCTTATGGACCAGTCGCATGACTAAAGCAGGAGACTAGATCAGTCGTATGATTGAGACATAAGATTGACTCAGTCGCACGACTGAAGATTCTGTCATACGTATGACTTAGTCGCATGATTTAGTCGCACGTCTGAACCAAGCTAATGGTTCAGTCGTACGAATGAAAACTACAAAACTATAAATACCACTTAATTTGTGGAAAAACAGAATACTCGAAAACAATTGAGAGAACACTTCGAATACACGAACCCTAGCCATCCAGAACGTCCAAGAAAGCCAATCCAACTTCAAAGTCAGTTCTTGATCGATTCATACTCGTTCATAACGTTTAATTCATTCTTATATCGATCAGGTTAGCGTTCTCACTGATTGGATCAACAATCAAATAGGATTCCGCACTATTTGATCTGGTTTCACGCATTATCGGTTAGTATTCCGTACGTACACGGTCCTGAAAAGTGGTATCAGAGCTTTGGCTCTTGATTTTGCATTTGATTCGATTAGTTTTGGTGTTAAACTTAACGTATTCATTCAAAAGAGTCATCCTCTTGATTCAAAAAGAGTTTTTCGACATTTTCTAGCATTAATGTTTCAATTTTTCATAATACGGCAGATTAGGGTTCTTGGGAAAATCGTATTTTGTGTCAAAGTGTCAAAATCTTTGATTTTGCCCAAACAGCAGCCTTCAGTCGCACGACTAGCTCATTCGTACGATTGAACTCATTCGTACACTCTATTCACATGACTGAACTAAGTCACATTCATCATTCGCACGAATGAATAACTCCAGTCGTTCGAGTCCATTCATCTTGTTCATACGCACTATTGAATCCAATCGCACGACTGAATTCATTCGCACCCTTCATTCGCACGAGTGAACCATACTCATAGTCCATTTGTACGATTGAAACTATCATGTTCTCCAAGTATCAAGTTCATACAAATGGAAGATCAATTTGCTGCATTTACTGTCGGGAAGTACTCACGCATCCAGAATCTACTACTTCTGAAGAATAAGAGAGGAAATCACAATAAACCGCCGAAGCTGATAACGTTAGATTATTATCCTCAGTGGAAACAACGATTTGAAATTTACTTAAATGGAGTTGATCCCAATCTTTGGACATCCATTGAGACTGCTTACACGGTGCCAATCAATGCTAATGGAGTCAAATTAACCTTGCGAGGAATAAGTGAAGCTCAGAAAATACTCTTCAATGCTGAGAAGAAAGTTTATGCCCTGTTGACTTAGTCAATACCGAAAGACATCTTTCATTAGTTTTTTGAGAACAAGCAAGCCAAAAAGCTATGGGAGGCTCTGGAGAAGAGGTATGATAGAAACGCGACATTGAATGCTCTAAAGGCTAAGGCTCTCAAGAAGGAGTTTGACAACTTCTCTTCGATAGGTAATGAGAGCTTAGATGACATTATTGACAGGTTCTACCATTTGATGAGTGAGTTGCACACTCATGGTGTAACAACATCTATGGAAGATAAAGTGTTAAGCTTTGCTGATGGTTTGCCTGATAAATGGGATTCATTTGTGTCCAACCTCAGATAGAACAACATTCTTGCAACGTTGGACATAAATGACTTCATCTTTAAGTTAAGAGAGGAAGAACTGAGAATGAAGCACAAGTCGAAGAAAGGATCCTATATTTAGAATCCTTCACTCTACAACTCAGTACACAATCCAACTGGTTAAAGAGCACCACTACAAACAACATTTGTGTCTAGTTTCACGGCTTCTTCCCAAACCACTGCTTTAGGACCAGAAACGTCAGGGTCATCAGGGACCCAATACATAGTGCCTGAAGCCAATACTACAAAGTTAAAGACCGAAAATATTGGAAATATCATAGTGGAAGATGCAAAGGAGCACATGGATCTTCTAGCAACCGTTGTCTAATCCTATGATGGTTTAGTGGCCAGGAAGATTGGAAATTGTCATCTTCCAGATGAAGATTACAAGTAAGTTGATGAGAATGAACTAGAGAGAATGGACATCATGTGGGCCTTGGCAAGTGCAGTAAGAAAAGCTAAGAAGTATGTCAAGAAGATGGGGTAGAACCTAGTAGCCACTAAGGACACAACATTTGGTTTTGACAAAACCAAAGTAACATGCTTTAACTATGGTGAGAAGGGCCACTTTAAACGTGAATATGTAAAGCCCAAGAAAATAGGTAATTGAAATCCATTTCCGACCTTCAACCGTCAAGACAAGAACACAATTGGAACTTCTTCTTCAAGCAAAGAGATAAAGGCTCTTACTGCTCAAGGTGATGAAGGACAAGACTGGTCCTTTCGGTTTGTTTCTCCTAGAAAATCAAATATTGCCTTTGTTGAAGTAGTAGATGATGGGTTTGCTAGTTAAGGTGAGATTGCAGTTGAGCAATCAATGTCAGATATTGAAGAAGTTGCGAACGTGGTAAATCACCTAGTTGAAGAACAGCTTAGAGCAACGATTTTAGAATCTCCAGCCACCAAAGGATCTTATTCTGGTTTGATGGATGATTCAACCGATTCATCACAGGTAAGTTCTCTAGACCAGTTATTTGATAAACATGCTTGTCTTGAATGTGATAAATTTAGAGAAAGCATTGATCTGAAATTTGCTAGGTTATTAGAACATAATGATAACTTAGTAAATGAGTTACAACTCTACACTGAAGCTAATCTATCTTAAAACATAATGAGTGCAGTTTTCAAGAAACGATAGAACTTTTGGGGAAACAACTAAGGGAAACCGAGGTTGTTGCCTTAAATCAATCAAATGATATAAAGTTTTATTTAAATTCTTTAGAAGAGACCAAAAAGGAAAAAGAATTTTTGGAGGTCGAGGTTAATTCTTTAAAACAAAAATTGCATAATTGGGCTAGTTCTTCTCACATAGTTCAAAACTTAGTGAAAGAACGAAACAACGGGGAAGGTTTGGGTTACAAAGTAGTACCACCACCACATGAGATCTTTTTAAATACAAAATATAGACCTATCAATAAAAACACAGTTAAGGATCATGTGGTGTCAACTCATTTGGTTAGTGATCTTGATTCCACGGGCAAACTGGTGAACTCTATCACTAAACTAAAAGAGTCTACTTTGAAATCAAAAGGAAAGATGCCTATAGAAAATTTGGATGATGAAATTAAAAGGGTTAATGTAAGGTCATGTTCACACATGTCTACTTTTGAACCAAAAATGACTAAACTAGATAACCAAACACGTGTTACATGTCAACGTCCAAATAAAATGAAAGGTAAAGATGTTCAAAACGTTAAAACAATTAATTTTTTTTAAATTGGCTGAAACATCTAAAAGAGAACTAACACAACCCAACCAGGCACATCTCACACCATACCCAACTCAAACCCAAATAAACATTTTCCTCAACCTGTAGAAGGGAGATCATGCTACAGTTGAGGAAAAAAAGGACATATTGCTTCCAATTGTCCTTATTATCATAATCCCAAAAAGAAAATTAAACTTTAAGATACAAAACAAAATTTTACTAAAAGGAGATCTATTACTCCACCAAAGAGTATTAGTGAACCTAAAGTTCAAACTATAAGCCAATCGTCTGTTTATCACAAACAGGCCTTACACAAAACTGTTTTATGGAAAGAAAAATCAAGTAATGTGTCTGATAATGAGAACTAAAAGAAGAACGATGTGCCTTCAACCTCTAATGGATAGTGGGTTGAGTTTATGATGTGTGATTCCTCTGGGTCACCCAAGCCAGTTAAGGCACATGACAGGGAGTTCATCTCTCTATTTCAACGTCAGACAAATTAAAGGGGGACATGTTTCATATTTTGGGAATAAAGGAGGCTACATCACCGCTTAAGGCGAAGTCGGAAACAGGAAAGTTAAGTTTGACAAGTTCAACTACGTTCAACAACTACAAAACAACTTACTTTCAGTCTCCCAGATATGTGATAAAGGATTTAAATTTGTATTTGACAACAAGAAGTTCTATATGTTGAAGAAGGACTATGTGATTGAGGAGGATAAAGTTCTTATGTCCGCTTCAAGATATAACGATTTATATGTCTTGGATCTATCAAAAGCCTCCACAACTGATCACACTGTTCAATGCTTCTTGTCAAAGGCAATTGAGAGGGATTCAATCTCATGGCATAGGAGAATGGGACACATTAATCCAAGGAAGATGAATCATTTAGTCCAAAATGATTTAGTGAATGGAGTAACTGTCAAGAACTTCCAACTTCCGGATTTTTGCGTAGCCTGGAAGAAAGGGAAACAGACCAAGAAGGCTCACAAGGCAAAGAAATTTCATTCAATTGATCTTCCTCTTCAGCTTCTAAACATGGATCTGTTTGGCCCTGTCAGTACAAAGACCATTGCTAGAGATCTATGTTGCTTTGTAGTAACAGATGATTACTCAAGGTTCTCTTGGGTAATGTTTCTGAAAGCCAAATCAGAAACTTTTGAATTATTCAAACATCTAGTTACTACTTTGGAATCACTCTACAAGTTGAAAGTAAGGCAGATTCGATCAAACAATGGAACAAAGTTCAAGAATCAGTGGATGGAGGCGTTCTGTAGAGAGAAAGGAATTGTACATCAATTCACGTTGATAGGATCAATTGAGACAATCTGTAATGATTTATGTAAACAATTCAAGAGAAACACAAACAATTGTAATCAATTCAAGCAATATCAACAAATTCACAGTTCATTGATATAGCTAAGACAATTACAAGAGTAAGAAAGCAGTTAACAATTCAATCACACAATCTCTCAATAACTACTTAGCAACTCTCAACCACTAATCAAAATTGCTTTTTTTCTCTACTCTAGTCTAAGCTATTTATACTAGAAACTAAGGAACTAACAATTTACAAAACTAGTCCCTATACTAGTACAAAATATAAAATATTACAATAAAAGACTAAATGTTAATCTTTCAAGGGTTCAAACACACGTCTGCCTACACTGCACTGATGAATGGGGTTGCTGAATGAAAGAATCGGAGCTTGATAGAGACAACAAGAACGATGCTAGCCGACTACAAACTGCCTATTCAATTTTGGAACGAGGCAGTGGCTAATGCATACTACACTCTCAATCGAGTCTTGGTGGTCAAACGTCACGGTAAACCATGTTATGAGCTTCTCCAGCGATGTAAACCAAACTTGGAGTATCTCGAGCCATTTGGTGCATTGTGCACATTACTGTAGAAAACTCAGACTGGGAAGTTTAGTGAGAAGGCTAAAGATGGTATCTTTCTCGGATACAGTATACCGGACAAGAGAGTTTAAACATCTCAACTGGTCAGGTAGAAGTGTGGTGCAATGTTGATGTTCAAAGATACACCACCGCTTCTGCTGGAAAAGGACCTTCCTTCTTCTTCGATTATGATGGATTCTTTAAATCCTTCAACCTCCTTACCTCTCTTCCTGATGATGAGTTATCGACTAAAATGATGTATGATGTTCTAAACACACCACCACAAGACTCGACAGCATTGATTCCACTAGACGATTCTTCTAATCCTTTAGGGGGAGCACTTGATGTAAGCAACTCCTCCTCTGATGTTGAAGCAATGGTGACTGAAAATGTGGACCAGGAGGAACAGGTTCCTGCTAATGAAAGTTCCCAAACATCAAATCTTGATGCCTCTAACACATCTGAACCTCATACTCCAACAACTATCCACACTGAACCTAGAATTCAAAATCTGGATCAGGAAGTAGTTGTTCCCACCACTCCTAGATCTCGCATTAATGTGTATCATCCTCTGGACAACATCATTGGGGATGTACTATCAGGAGTGCAGACACAAAATCAGCTACACTCAGCTAATTATGCCTCAGTCATAGAAAAAAGCTATTTTCACGATGGTGCTTATCGATGTTTTGTGTCTCAATTTGAGCCAAAATATGTAAGTTAAGCCTTAAGCGATGAGGCATGGGTCAGTGCCATGCAAGAAGAACTCCTACAGTTCAAGAAGTTAGGAGTATTGACCCTTGTGGACAGACCAAAAGGTGCTAAAGTGATTGGCACTAAATGAGTCTTGAAGTGTAAGAAAGATGACCAAGGAGTCATAATCAGAAACAAGGCCCGACTTGTGGTTCATGGGTTTAGAAAAGTTGAAGGCATTGACTACAATGAAGTCTTTGCACCTGTGGCTCGGATGGAAGCAATCCGTATCTTTCTAGCCTATGCATCCTACATGAAGATTAAAGTCTATCAACTAGATGTGAACAGTGCATTCCTTCATGGTGAAATCTGTGAAACAATCTACGTCAGTCAACCCGAAGGATTTGAGGATCCTTATCATTGGGATACAGTTTACAAACTGGACAAGGCTCTCTACGGGCTCCATCAAGCCCCTAGAGCCTGGTATGAGAAGCTCTCAACTCACCTAGTGAAACATGGTTTTTACAGAGGAGTTATTTATTGTACGTTATTCATAAAAGAAAATGATGGTTATTTACTAATGCTACAGATATATGTGGACGACATAATCTTCGGTTCCAAGAATGAAGAGTTATGTAAAGAATTTGAATCTGTAATGAAAGCAGAGTTTGAGATGAGTGCAATAGGGGAGATGAAGTTCTTCCTTGGATTACAGGTGGATGAGACACCAAAAGGAATCTTCTTGCATCAGTACAAATATGTAGGTGATATACTCAGTCGGTTCGACATGGAAAATGCTTCAGTTGCTGGAATTCCACTTGCCACAAACCATGATGTGGCACCCGACGAAAATGGTGATCTGGTTGATGCTAATATGTACATAGAGATGATCGGATCTGTTATGTATCTCACAGCCTCTCGTCCTGATATTATGTACGCCATGTGTCTTTGCTCAAGATATCAGGCCAAACCAAAAGTAAATCATCTCATTGGCGTTAAACGGATTTTTCGATATTTGAAAGGTACTCCAACACTCGGGTTATGGTATCCTCATGATGATGACTTTGATCTTACATCATATAGTGACTCGGACTATGGTGGTTGCAAGATGTATTACAGGTCAACATCTGCCGATTTTCAGTTTTTTGGTAGACGGTTAGTCACCTGGCAGTGTAAGAAGCAGACATCAGTTGCTCTGTCAACATGCGAAGCTGAATACGTTGCTGCTATAAGTTGTTGTTCACAAATCATTTGGATTCAACAGCAAATGCGCGACTATGGTTTGCAATTTTCTAACACCCCTATTTTTCGTTGATAATTCTGTTGCTATTGTGTCACCAAAAATCCAGTCCAACACCCTAAAACTAAACACATTGGTATTAAATATCAATTTATACGTGACTGTTTTCAAAAGCACTTAATCGATGTTGTTAAAATTAATACGGATTTTCAATGTGCCGATCTCTACACAAAATCATTTGATAAACCGAGGTTTTTATATCTATTAGAGGTTAATGGCGTGAAAAGAAAAGTGACGTGATTCTAGAAGAAGAAAGTGCGTAGTCCGACAAGTTTTTAGTTTCTTTTATTTTTTTCTTTATTTATTTTCCTGTCTATTAAAAATCCAAAAACACAAAAAGATTTTCGGTTTTATAATTTCAGGGGGAGAATAGTTTAATCTAGTATTTAATTAGTGCAATATTTATTTACTTAAAAAAACAAAAAACACAAAAAAAACAAGGGAGAAGGACAGCTTAGCTAAAAGAAATGAAATCAAATCTATGATTCTGATTCAACGTGTTGGAGCATATATTGTCGTATATAGTGTGTCCGTCGCTTGACGAATAGTCTAGGCTTAATATAATACACCTGATATGTTGTAAACATATGAAACTGAGTCATTCACAGGATCATATGCGAATAAGACTTAGTCGTACGACTGAGCCATGCTAATGGACCAGTCTTGTGACTGAGAGATGCTATTGGGCCATTCATAAGACTGAGCCATAAGTATGGTCCAGTCGTACGATTGAACCATACGTATGGTCCAGTCGTACGATTGAACCATATGTATGGTCCAGTCGTAGGATTGAACCATACGTATGGTCCAGTCGTAGGATTGAACCATACGCATGGCCCAATCGTACGAATGGGCCCAATCGCATTTGATATGGGTTGAAGCCTATAAATACCGGTTTCATTGTGTAGAAAGGTGAAGGAGTCTGCCCGGGGCCTAGGTGTTGCCGGATGAGATGGGAGATCATGCTCGATCTCCCCTTGCCAAGAGTCTTGATTCTTATGTTTAACGAGCTTCTAATCATTAGGTTTTATCAATGAAACCATTATACTCTTGTTCGTTCTATTTTTTGTCTCTAGGTTTTGATTTTTCTTTCCTTCCGTCAAGAACACGCTCGGATGTCAACCGATCCATCTACTTCACAAGTGGTATTAGAGCTTTGGCTCTTGATTTTGCGTGCGATTCAATCATTTTGGTATAAAAAACACGTTTTTTATTCAAAAACACCATCTTTTTGAGTAAAACAGTGTTTTCAACGTCTCTAGATCCAAAAGTTCACGTTTTTCGGCTTACAGCAGATTAGGGTTCGTGAAAAATCATATTTTTGTGTCAAAGTACCAACTAAGGGAACTGTAAAATAAACAACTAAGGGAAACCGAAGTTGTTGCTTTTAACCAATCAAATGACATAAAGTTCTATTTAAACTCCCTAGAAGAAACTAAGAAAGAAAAAGCAGTTTTGGAAGTCAAAGTAAATTCATTAAGACAAAAATTGCATAGTTTGACCAGTTCTTCTCACATAGTCCAACACTTAGTGAAATAATGCAACAACAGGGAGGGTTTGGGTTACAAAGTGGTTCCACCACCACATGATACTTTGTTGAATGCTAAATGTAAACCAATTAATAACAACCCAATCAAGGATCATGTGGTGTCCACTCCTCTAGTTAGTGATCCAGATTTCACAAGTAAACCAGTGGAATCCGTCACTAAACAGAAGGAGGCCACTTTAAAGTCGAAAGGTAAAATGCCTATTGTTAATTTGGATGAATAATTTGAAAAGGTAAAGGTAAAGTCAGGTTCAAACATGTCTAATTGTGAACCAAAAAGACCAAACAAGTTAACCAATCACATGCACCATGTTTTGGTCCAAATAAACAAAAGGGTAAAGATGAAAAAAATGTTCAAACCATGAATTTCATTAAAGAAGCTAAAACATCCAAAAAAGAAGTGTCAAAACCCAAACAGACTAAAGTCACATCTGTGTGATACACTTCCCCACAAAAATAGTTCCACCAACATGTCGAAAGTAGATCATGCTACAGTTGTGGAAAGTATGGACACATTGCTTCTAACTATCCTTATTATTAGACACCAAGAAAGAAAGTTTAACTTAATGATACTAAACCAAGGTCTTGAAACAGGAGGTTATATACTCCACCAAAAAGAACCTATGATCCTAAAGTTCAAACCATAAGCCAATCATCGGTTTATCACAAACAGGCCTTACAAAAAACTGCCTTATGGAAAGAAAAGTCAAGTCAAATGTCTGATAATGAGAACAATAAGAATAAAGATATGCCCTCTTCCTCCAATGCACAGTGGGTTGAATTCATGATGTGTGATGCCTCTGGGTCACCCAAGCCAGATAAGGCTTGGTCCCTAACCTAAACTAATCATTTCCTTTGAATGTGCAAGGTGTTCGCTATAGTGCTTCTACAAATACCTGGATTGTTGATAGCGAGGCATCAAGGCACATGATTGGAACCTGTCTCTCTTGTCAAATGTCAAACAAATTAAAGAAGGACACGTTTCATTTGCTGGAAATAAAGGAGGTTATATCACAACACAAGGGGAAATGGGAAACCAGAAAGTGAAATTTGATAAGGAAAACTATGATTAACAGCTTCAAAATAATTTACTTTCTGTATCGCAGATTTGTGGCAAAGGATTCAAGGTAATCTTTGACAACAAGAAGTGCAATGTGTTAAAGAAGGAGTATGTAATACCGGAGGATCAAGTCTTAATGTCAGCTTCAAGATATAATGATTTATATGTCTTGGACCTATCAAAGGCCTCCATAACCGATCATCAAGTACAATGCTTCTTGTCAAAGGCAACTGAGAAAGACTCCATCTCCTGACATAGGAGAATGGGACACATTAATCCACGGAAGATGAATCACTTGATCCAGAATGATCTAGTGCGTGGAGTAAATGTAAAGAACTTCCAATTACCGGATTTTTGTGTCGCATGTAAGAAAGGCAAACAGACAAAGAAGTCTCATAAGGCAAAGCAAGTTCACTCAATTGACCTGCCTCTTGAGCTTCGTCACATGGATCTATTTGGCCCAGTTAGTACAAAGAGCATTACCGGCGATTTGTACTGCTACGTACAAGATATCAGGTCATGAGGTAGTGAGGTACATGAGGGATCCGATCATTCCTCGGTACATGGTGGCATCCACCAGATCACCATTTTCGTCGGGTGCCACATCGTGGATTTGTAGCCAGTGGAGTCCCAGCTGCTGAAGCATTCTCCATATCGAACCGACTGAGTATATCGCCGACATACTTGGTCTGATGTAGAAATATCCCCTTTGGTGTCTGATCCACCTGTAACCCGAGAAAGAACTTCATCTCTCCCATGGCACTCATTTCAAATTCAGCTTTCATTACTGCTTCAAATTCTTTGCATAAAGCTTCGTTTTTGGAACAGAAGATTATGTCATCAACATAGATCTGAACTAGCAGTAAGTCACCATCCTTTTCTTTGATGAACAGTGTACATTCAATCACTCCTTTGCGAAAGCCGTGTTTCACAAGATGAGTCGAGAGCTTTTCATAACATGCTCTTGGGGCTTGATGGAGCCTGTGGAGAGCCTTATCTAGTTTGTAAACTCTGTCCCGATGATACGGATCCTCAAATCCTTTGGGTTGACTGACATACACTATCTCCCAGATTTCACCATGAAGGAATGCACTCTTTACATCTAATTGATAAACTTTGATCTTCATGTAAGATGCATAGGCTAGGAAGATACGGATTGCTTCCGTTCTTAGCACAGGTGCAAACACTTCATTGTAATCAATACACTCGACTTGTCGAAATCCTTGAACTACAAGACGAGCTTTGTTTCTTATTATGACCCCTTGGTCATCTTTCTTGCACTTCAAAACCCATTTGGTGCCAATGACCTTAGCATCTTTAGGTCTATCCACCAGTGTCAATTCTTTGGGAGAAGATTAGTCACGTGGCAGTGTAAGAAGCAGACATCGGTTGCTCTATCAACCTGTGAAGCTGAATACGTTGCTGCTGCAAGCTGCTGTTCACAAAACATCTAGATTCAACAACAAAGGTGGGACTACGGTTTGAAATTCTCTAACACTCCTATATTTGTTGATAATTCTGTTGCTATAGCCGTAACTAAAAATCCTGTCCAACATCCTAAGACCAAACACATCGGAATTAAATATAACTTTATACGTGATTGTTTTGAAAAGAATTTAATCAATGTTGTAAAAATTAATACGGACTTTCAACGCGCTGACCTCTACACAAAAGCTTTTGATAAACCAAGATTTTTATATCTGTTAGAGGTCAATAGCGTGAAAAAGAAATGTGAAGTGAATACAAAAGATGGCAGTACCTAGTCCGACGAGTAGAGTCAATTTTTTTATTATTTTATTTTATTTTTTATTTTATTTCTTCGCCTATTAAAATTCTAAATGCAAAAACATTTTCGGTTTTGGAGTTTTAGGGGGAGAATAGGTTAACTTAGTACTTTTATTTAATTACTTAAAAAAACAAGGGAAGAGGACAACTTAGCTAAAAGGAAAGAAATCAAATATGTGATACTGATTCAACGAATTTAGAAAATGATAGTACACAGGGAACAGATTAATTTGGGACATAAAAAGGTTTAACTACTCATGATGCAAAATTCAAAGTTAAGTCTGAATAGTCAAAGCAAAACAAAAGGAAAAATGATAGTTAAACTAGTACGCTACTATGGTAACATAGAGAAAGTAGACCTAGAGGTTGTTAGTGCATTAGATGATGTGTTGGTAGATTCTACACAACAGATAAGTAGACCTCATTGGTGATTTCAAGCTCAAACTAACTTGTTCAACAAGTTGTGGGTTCCCATCTTATCACTGGTAAATACAATCAACGAAGTTTCAATAAAGGGTGACGAGCAAAATAAACACCACAAATGTGTGCGAATGACCATAAAATATGAGCAAAGCACTTGAAAAATGCATAAAGCAATCAAGCTAATAACCTATGTTGTTGGTGCGAAATATGCAAAAAGAAATTAATTGCTCAAACAAGAAGATAGGTTGTGTGCCTCTCTGTTGTGCGGTGGCACTAACCTGAGGATAAGCATAACCTAAATATTCTAGAATTCATTGTTGTTTGTGCCTCTTTGTTGTGTGTTGGCACTGACCTGAGGCTTAGCATCTCTTTGAAAGTTCTTAGAATAGTTTCTCCTTGTAATATACCCGTAGACCGCTCAAAAATCTCCTGAGGAACGTTGATTACCATATAAGTGTGGGATCCACAAATTCTTGTTGAAATAATTAAACCTTAATAATCACCAATGTGTGTCAAAAATCTGTGTATGGATTTAAGAGGACAAGTAAACTGACAATCATCGTGAGCTGCAACTCTTGACAGTCTAAATCATTGTGTGCATCTTGTAGCTCTAGTATGATTTCCTAAAATTGTTGTTGTCTATCAGTGAAAACAAGGATCAAGCATTAGAATTTTTTATTAAAGTGTCCCAAGTGAGTCTGATATACCTGTATGATTTCAAAATGAATCGTACCAGAAATGATAAACTAGAATTGAAGCTATGTTGTCCGAGAAGTTAAATCCAATTGAATTCTTCTAATAGGTTGTATTTCATCTCTAATAAAAAATACAAAAATATGTCTTGTTATTGTTCTTAATTTCAAAGTTTTTCTGTTTAATTTTAGTAAAGTGTAATGTAAGAGTTGGACTCAATAACTCGTCAAAATCTGTGAATCGCTCATTAAAAGGAGTCACGTCTGAGGTGACCATAACATTTAAAATAAAATGAGTCACGTCTGTGGTGACAAATTCGTTTTAAGTAAAAGGATCACGTCTGAGGTGATCAACAGTGTTTTCAAAGTAAAAATGGTCATGTCTGTGATGATCATTGCTTAAAATGTTTTATCGATTGTTAAAAGGATAAGTTTTTTAAAAGTGCATAAGGTCAAATTAACAAGTCAGAGTAATTCGCACAACTGGACCATAAGTAAGGACCAGTCGCACGACTGGACCATAAGTATGGACGAGTCGCACGAATGGGGCATGAGTATGAACCATTAACAAGATTAGATCACAAGAATGAACCAATCGCACGAATGGAGGTGACCGAATGAGTCAGTCGCATGACTAAAACCTAGTTGCACGACTGAAGGTGACCGACTGAGCCGATTGCATGACTAAGCTCCATTCGCACGAATAAAGAGTGCGAATGGATCCAATCGCCCGATTGAAAACAGAATCAGTATAAATAGGGCTAAAGTTAGTCGCATATTTTCATCACCCCTCAAACGCCCTAAAATTGCCCGAAAGTAGCGACACTCTGCCAAAATTTGATTAAATAGATTTCTCTTCACCATTGTGTTATTGACGAGTTCTTACATCATCTGCAGGTAATTAACGACCGAAATCGCAAAAAATGCGCAGTGAAAACAAACCCTAACAGACCTGAATTGGTTAAAATAAAGAAATAGTTCATAACCAACAAACAGACCATATAAACGTGCAAATTGGTTAAAATGAAAGTTATAAAGTGAAAATTAGGGTTCCTGTGAGTCTAAAGAGTCTGAACACAATGTTTAATTTCTAGTTTTGACCTAGATTCAAGTTTAAAGTTTTGAACAGAGAGGTATGCGACTGGTCACTCTAAATGAACTTTAATTGCACGATTGAACTGGGCGAATGACTCAATCGGCTGAATGAACTAGGCGTATGAGCACAATCGCACGATTGAACTCAGCCGCATGATCAGCCGCATGATTGAACTCAGCAGCATGCTCAGTCGCCCGATTGAACTCATTCGCATGCTCAGTCGCCCAATTGAAGTCAGTCACATACTCAATCAACTGACTGAACTCAGTCGCATGGTTCAATCACACGATTGAACCAGACTGATTTCAAAACAGTTAAGTATCAATTGTTTCTGTTATGAATTAATCTAACGTTTATGCTTCTTATGTTACAGAAACATGTAAGAAAGGTGGACTATAAAAACCAAGCACAACATATGTGCCCACCTTAATCCTACATCCCGGAACTCTACTGAGTTTTCAGGGATCATAGCTTTTATACGCCGATCACGGATTTTCAAGGCGATCTCGACTAAGTGCACACCTTATAGGTCCATCCAACAGTCTTTCTAGGAGAGTGCCAGGGTAGACAGATCAGCTAAGCCCCATTGTATATGGAGCTATATCTTGGGTCAAGAGATAGTGATCATGAAGGAGGATTTGAGACGTGTCTTAGGCTTGGGTGAGGACGGAAGACACCCAACTAAGTTACATCCCCTGACTGTCCGGGGATGCTTCATGAGGATCAAGTACAGCGACGACTTAAATGCCGGGGTGCTGAACAAGAGTAACATGTGCCCTTAATTTAAGTATCTGACACATGTGATCTTGAAGTGCATAGCCTCCAGGCGTGGAGGATTTGACAACCTCTCTGACCAAATCCAGAATGCATACGTTGCATTGGTACTGAACCATCCGTTTAGTATCTCCGGCATGTTTTTCTGCAACCTGATCAAGAACTTAGAGGCCAAAGGCAAGGAAGGCTTCTGCATGTACCCCCGATTCTAACAGATGATCATTGACAAGAAGCTTCCTTCGCTTCCTAAGGAGAGTCATGATGCAGTCTCTCTTGAGGTCATGGATGGCACCACCCTCGGGAGGATGAAGGTTTACCGGGGCAAGCAGGTGAAGCCCCCGGTAAGGAGGTTGTTTGGGCATCTGGCCTGGGATGACTACATAGCGCTGGCTAGGAGGAACTGGCGCCACGACGATAGTGACTCGGATGTTGAGCAGATTGCTCTACCCTCCGATGATTCTGACGATGATGACCACGATGATGATCAAGGTGGTGATGGTCAGGGTGGACCCGGTTCTACTACCATTCATCATGATTTTCAGATAGAGGAGGAGGAGGAGTCTGATGAGGAGCCTCTAGTGCAAACGGTGGGGAGTCGGGTCGTAGCCACTGAAAGAGGGCTCAGGGCGGTTGGTGGATGCCAGGGTGAATCTGGGGATGATGCTACTACTCATCCATCTTATACCCCAGACGAGCCCAGTAGCCAAGGGGGAGCTTCTGTGCCTAAAGGCTTCAGGAGAAAAAGAATGGCTCAACCTTATGGCAAAAAGGAGAAGAGGCCAAGGTTCAAATTGACTACATCCACTCCCCCTGCCACTGACACCACTACAACCACCACCACCACCACTACTACACATCTACAATAGCTACCACCACCACCACCACTACCACACCACCTAACACTACCACACTCCCATACACCACCACTACAGCTTACCCTTCACCACCCACTCATATACCACCACCCATATTCACCACAACCACTACTACCACCCCTAGCCACCAAGCCGGTCCTTCATCCCATACCACATTCACCACAGAACCTTCTCTACCCTCCATTGGGGTAGAGAAATAGCTGGAAACACTAAACCGCATGGTGCTAAAGTTGTTAGCTACTGATGAAGAGAAAGCTGCTCAACTATGTCAGCTTGTGGAGCTAGACGCTACCCAAGCACAACAGATCTCATAGCAAGCTCAGCAAATTGTCTAACTCTAGGAGCAAAACGACCAATCAGCAAGAAGAATAGATGAGTTGGAGGCCTCTAACAAGACTATCATGCTTAAACTCACGGGATCAAAAGATGAGCCACTCAATATAAGAAAGGGTGATGATGATATGATGATGATAGTGATGATGATGAGATGAGTGAAGAAAAGGGGATAAAGGGAAGACAGGATGATGATAATGATGAAAAAGGAGATGCAGCTACATCTGCCTCAACTCAAGGTCAAGAGAGGAGGACAAAGAGAAATCAAGACCAAGAGCATCAACTTCTGCCCCACCTGCTGAGAAACCAACCATTCAAGACAAATGTAATGCTTAGATGTTTATGTATTTGAAACCTTTTGTACTTGAATTGTGTATTAAAATTATGTAATTAATGTTTATATCTCTATCAAATGGTTGAATGTCTTGATTAATTACAAACAATTGATGTGTTACATGTTTTAATCAAGCATATCAAACATCTCAGCAAGATGATGACGATGTTGCTCCCCTTCAGCAAATCAAGTCTCAACTCATGATGATTCTTGATTTGCAAGGGATTGTCA
>BJCM01087003.1:2004-12444 GCA_018326385.1 Flaveria bidentis
CTGCACTAAAGAAGGAATACCACACCAGGTGGGTAAACTTCAGACCTCAACAACCGAAGAGGTACATCCAAAGGTCTAAAGTGGATCCCATTTCTGGAAAGCCTAAGGTGGTGCTGGAGTGGAGTCCTCTACGCACAATGCCCAAGATTCCCTTACGGAAAATGCCACAGGACTTCACTCCACACTTCACATGGTGGTATTATGATTGGAGAATAGGCGAAGCAGTCATAGTTCTATAGAGAGAGATCAAAATGGAAACTATCCGGGTGTTCGACCCTATGTGGCTAACCAACTTGTCGGCAGACGATGTCTATACATTATACAAGTGGCCACTATTCTATGACGCGCAAGATATAGTACAAGCCCTCCAGTTCCAGAACGTTATACGACTCTGCTTTGCATTCGAGATAAATGCAGGAGTTACTAGAGAGGAGAAGTACAAGAAATTTGAGGAGCTAATGAAGAATGTCAGACACTAATGTAAACAAGGTCCAAGGGGGAGTTTGTTGATACATATGTACCTAGTTTAGGAGCTTAATGTAAAATGTCTGTCATGTCTTACATATATGTAATGAATGAGTTGAATGAAATACAATATGTGATTGATTCTT
Source organism: Flaveria bidentis (assembly GCA_018326385.1). Classification (NCBI taxonomy): domain Eukaryota; kingdom Viridiplantae; phylum Streptophyta; class Magnoliopsida; order Asterales; family Asteraceae; genus Flaveria; species Flaveria bidentis. The sequence continues at coordinate 2,616 of BJCM01087003.1, forward strand.
ATAATGTTTAATGTTTCATTGTTTATTGTGTAATAAAGCATATTGAACTAACTATATAGGTTTGAGGTTATTGTAGATAGTTCTTAGTCAATAATGATTGAGAAAAGTGTTAAAACTTGATCGTATGAAGTCTTCATGCGATTGGACCATGCTAATGGACCATACGCATGAATACTTCATGCTAATGGACCAATTGCACAACTGAACTAGGAGACTGGATCAGTCGCACGATTGAGACATAAGATTGACTAAGTCGCACGACTGAACCTTCAGTCGTGCGTATGGATCAATCGCATGATTCAGTCACACGACTGAATCATGCTAATGGTTCAGTCGTACGATTGACAAACCCTAACCTATAAATATCACTTAATTCATGAAAAAAACACTTCAAGAATTTTGACTCATATTTGTACCCTAGTAGTCTAGAGACTCCAGAGAGCATGTTCCAACTTCATAGTTCGCAGTTGATCATGTTCTAATTGTTCTTAACATTTCTTTAATCGTTAGATTGATCTGAACTACATTCTCACTGATTGGATCGCCAATCAAATAGGATTCCGCGCTATTTGATTAGGTATATACGCATAATCAGTTAGTACTATGTACGTACACGGTCCCTAACAGATTGCCCAACCAGGCTGCATCCCCTGACGGTTCGGGGATGTTTTCTTCGGACCAAGTAAGTTGGGGACATTAATGCAGGTGTGCTCAACAAGAGCAACCTGTGCCCCCAGTTCAAGTACTTGGCCCATGTGCTACTCAAGTGCATAGCCTCTCGGAAAGGTGGCTTTGATGAGATGTCAGATCAAATCCAGAATGCTTACGTAGCTCTGGTACTAAACCATCCTTTCAGTTTCTCTCAGATGATTTTCACGTATATGGTAGAGAACATAGAGGCCAAGGGCAAGGAAGGCTTCTGCATGTACCCTTGTTTCCTACAGATGATTATTGACCAGAAGCTTCCTTTGCTGCCTAAGGAGAGAGATGATGTAGTTACCCTTAAGGTTATGGATGACACCACTCTTGGTAGGATGAAGGTGTACTTGGGCAAGAAGGTGAAGCCCCCAGTGAGGATATTGTTTGGACATCTGGACCGGGAGGACTACGTGAAGCTCGCTCGCAAGAAGTGGCGTCACGATGACAGTGATTCAGATACTGAGCCTATAGTTCTTCCCACCGCGACGACGATGACGATGACAATGGTGATGGTGGAGATATAGGCCCCACTCCATCTAGGGCCACTACCACTAATATTCCATCTCCACCATCCACATAGGGTGGAACTGAGCAGGTTGCATTTCATTAAGACTACCTGCCAGATGAGGAGGAAGAGTCAGATGAGGAGCCGCTGGTAAGGACGGTGAGCAAGAAGGTTGTTGCCAATTATAGAGGGATTGCGGCGGTTGGTGGACGCCAGGGTGAGTCCAGGGATGCTGCTACTGCTGTTACTGATCCATCATACATCGACCAGCCTATCAGCCCAGGGGGAGCATCCTCTTCTAAAGGCTCGAGAAAGAAGCGGATGGCTTAGCCCCATGGCATGAAGTGCAAGAGAAGGAGGATTACCCTGCTTACCACCACATCCAACACCTATACCACAGCTACCACCACCACTACCACACCTCCCACCACCACTACCATAACTCCTACCACCACTACCGCAACCACCCCTTCACCATCCACTCCTATTCCACATCCCATATTCACCACATCCACCACCACTACCACCACCCAACGAGCCGGGACATCTACTCAAGTCCCACTGAGCCATGGATCCACTCTACCCTCTATCGGGGTAGAGGAACAGCTAGCCAACCTCAACCGAATGGTGCTAAAGCTGCTGGCCATTGATGAGCACAGAGCTGCATAGCTTAACCAGCTTATGGAGCTCAATGCTGCTTAGGCTGAGCAAATTACATAGCTCCGGGAGTAGAATGCTCATTCGGTTAAGAGGATTGAGGATTTGGAGACAAAGAACAAGAAGATCATGCTCATGCTTAAAGGATCCAAAGATGATCCCTTATAGATCAAGGAAGGAGATGATGATTTGGATGACGAAGATGAGGGTGATGCTGAAGGACAGAGTGGAAAGAAGAAAGGGGATGATGATGATGATGAAGGTGATGCTGCTGCATCAGCTTCTATAGAGGCTCAAGAAAGGCGTTCTAAGAGAGCTCAAGAGCAAGGAGCCTCATCTTCAGCTCCTCCAGTTGAAGAATTGACCGATCAAGATAAAAGTAAAGATTAGATGTTTTGTATTTAGAAAATTTTGTACTTGATTTGAATATTACATTAATGTAACTTATGGTTATTTATGTTTATTTATGTTTAAATGTCTTGATTAACTACTAATGATTGATGTGTTAAATGTTTAAATCAAGCAGATAAAACTTCACAGCAAGATGAATATGATATTGCTCCTTGCAGGACCGGTGAAGGGGATTCACTTACAACACAACAACACAAAGAGGAGATTAACTAGAACTTAATCAAACAGTAAACTGGATCAACCACAATAAGACACTAAGAACACAAGTAATGTAAGAGATAGAACACAAGAGCACAAGTATATGGTTTTCAAGAATGCAGTATATTGCCTTCTCTATGTTCTATTACAAGTGTTTCAAAGCATAAAAGAAAGATACAAGAACATGAGATACTTATACTACATCCTACAGCCGGCCATACTATGAAAGCCAGCTGGATACAATTGACTAGACAAAAACAAAATCAATTATAGAGTCAAAAGGCAGATTGCCTTTTGACTAGTGACTATGACATGCCATATCTCACATCCTTATCCATTACAAAAAGGATAAAGTACATGAAGTAGAAAGTTACAGACTCAAGACCTCAATGTACAGTTACCAAAAGCATGGACCTTTTCACCAACTCATGCAAGTTGATGACCTTACAGAGATGCAGCGGAAAGGTGTCCAACTTTATGGAAAAGTACATCAGATAAAGCATGTTACTAAAAGTCTTCGGAAGAAATCTGTCTTCAATAGTTAAGGCTTCGGAAGACTTTGTCTCTAAAGCTTCAGAAGACTTCATCTTTGGCTTCGGAAGATATTGGTCTTGGCTTTGAAAGATTTTACCCTTAGAATATTTTCTGTTGCAAGTGTAAAACTTCCTAAGCATTCTTCTTCAGTACTTGTGCAGCATGCATGCAGAAAGACTTTGGATGTTTGGGTTGCTTCAGCCTCTTCATAAATTCTTGACACTCCCCTTCAGCAAATCAAGTCTCAATTTACCATGATTCTTGATTTGCAAGGGATTGTAAGAAGGTCAGTGAGCTACACTCCTGAAGAAGGAGAAATTATTCACGATCTGACTGACGAGCAATTTGCGGAGATGTTCAGACTGAATCTTGATGAGCTCGTCAAAGACGCTCCAAAGGTCGATGTTATGAGTGATAATGAGCTGAACGAGGTTGATGAAATAGAAATAGAGGATGTCATATCTTACCACTATCTAGAGTACACTAACTAAGAGGGAAATGTGATTCCCAACTTGGGTGACACTCTTGGCGGTGCTATATTTGAAAAAGTGGATGAGCTGGAGAAAGAAACAGATAAGGATGAAAGCCAAGCCCAAGCCTCGGATGCAGATGTTGATATAAAGAAGGCTGAATGGGCAGCTTGTATTGCTGAAATAAGAGCCTAGCACAAAGCTCCAAAGCAGAATGCCTACGCCAAACTCTACAAAGTCAAGAAACATCAGAAGGTGTTTGGCAAGATTATAGTGTGGGCATATTTTGAAGATCTAAACTTTTATGTTGTAAAAAGGGAGAAGGGAATAGAGTACTTCAGGTATCCTCATGACCTAAAGATTCTCCCAAGCTTTGAGCTCAACCAAATGGCATGCTTAAATCTATTGTATGCTGATCCCAGAAAGATGTCAGGTTGGTTTGAGTTTGCATTAAAGAAAGAATACCACACCAGATGGGTGAACTTCAGACCTCAACAACCGAAGAGGTTTATTCGCAAGTCTGAAATGGATCCCATAACTGGAAAGCCTAAAGTAGTGTTGAAGTGGAGTCCCCCGTGCATAATGTCGAAGATTCCCTTACGGGAAATGCCTCAGGACTTAACTCCACATTTCAAATGGTGGTATTATGACCGGAGGATGGGTAAAGCGGTCATAGTTCTAAGAGAAGGCAAAATGGAAACTATTAGGGTATTCGACCCAATGTGGCTTACCAACTTGTCTGCAGAAGATGTCTACACTTTATACAAGTGGCCACTTTTTTATGACGTGCAAGATATTGTACAAGCTTTCCAATTCCAGAATGTGATATGACTCTACTTTGCATTTGAAATACACGCAGGAGTCACAAGAGAGGAGAAGTACAAGAGGTTTGAGGAGCATATAAAGAATGTTAGATGTTAGAGTAAACTAGGTACAAGGGGGAGTTTGTTGATACATATGTCCCTAGTTTATGTACTTAATATAAAAGTTTGTCATAGCTTACATATGTGTAATAAAACATTATAATAATATATGATTTGTGTTTTGATGTTTACTTATATTTGATTCATATATAAACTTATTATATAGGTTTGAAGTTGTTATATGATGATTCATGCTAATGGACCATACTTATGGACCATAAGCATGAATACATCATGCTAATGAACCAGTCGCACGACTGAGCTAGACGACTGGATCAGTCGTACGAATGAGACATGAGATTGACTCAGTCGCATGACTGAACTTCAGTCGTGCGTATGAATCAGTCGCATGGGTCAGTCGCACAACTAAGCCATACTAATGGTTCAGTCACACGAATGAAGACTACAAACCTATAAATACCACTTTATTCATGGAAAAATAGAGACTTGAACACATACTCATAACCTAGCCGTCCAGAGCGTCCAGAAACCCTATTCCAAGTTCATAGTTCGTATCTGATCTTCTTCTACTCGTTCTTAACGTTTCTTTAATCGTTAGATTGATCGGGATTGCGTTCTCACTTATTGGATCACCAATCAAATAGGATTCCGCACTATTTGATCTGGTTACACGCATAATCAGTTAGTACTCCGTACGTACTCTTTTCTTTCATTTAAAACCATTCTTTACCTTCATACGCGATCATACAACTTATGTGCACATAGATTGTAACACCCTAACCCGAGTAGGGTTGACGTGTCGCACAAACAGTAATCAGAGTTTCATGAATAATAAATTGAAGTACTAAGAAACATTCAAATCCTTACATAGGTCCAAACAAATTAAGTAAAGTCTAAAATTTAAAATACTATTAAGTCTTATTAATCCAGATATTCTCATCCTAACTTCTTGAGTTAACTCTTTTCACTCGTTCCCTTGTGACCCTTAAGTACCCGCTATAAACATAAGAGAAAACCACAAAAGAAAACACGCATAAGCCAAAGAATGCTAAGTGACGGAAATAAACAATAGCAATACAATGATCAATAGCGATGAAAATAAGGTGATCAAGTTGAAAATAAAATAATAATGATCATCTAAAAAGGAATACCCATATAAGCCGATGACAATAAACACTTAACAATATGTACATTATCTGCAGTTCTAATGCACCAATATGTGAGATAGGAATGTGGGCACACACACCTAACCATCTCGCCAATAAACAATAACAATGATATCCTAGGATCGATCCATACGCCTCCTTAACACTAATCAATAAGTGCAACAACTTAGCATATAATTATAATGTAGAGACGTTGTGGTCTAATCTCTCTACCACAAATAGAGCACGTCACTTGTGCCACAATAATGCCCTATGTCCCCATAGGTGGATATGCTCGGGTATAAAGATCAATAATACAATACAATCAATTCAATATAATACAATAAGTTACTCACAACCCTTAATCAAGGTCACTAGCTAAAATCAATAGTTTAAGAAGCATGTGACAATGAGTACAAAGGAGATAAATCCTATCACATGCAAACAATGTCAACTATACGATAAGCACTTATAACAATAATCTTATTTATTTAATAACCAACAAGTCAAGTTACGAATTCAAGATAAAGATCAAGAAAGAGAGGTATTCATGCTACGAGAGTGGAAGGGTCAAAATCCGTACCTTAACTTATACGTATATATTATTATAACTCATATTAGATTGTTGAATAATATCATATTGTTTCATTTATTAATTATATATTTGATACTCAATCTGAAACTTATTTTATAGCATTTGATGACCAAATATTTAAACTCAATTCTATATTAATTATTTTGAAAACTTACCTCAACTAGCTTGTATATAAATCCTTTTATTTATCAAGTTAAAAATATGTGTATATAATATTACTATATATTATAATTCATTTACTATGTTAGCTTAGACAAAAAAACATGATACTAACTTGTTTCTCACTTTATCTCCTTCTATTTTATGATTTCTTTTAATACATTATATTAGAACTTAGGTTTTTAACATATGAAACATTCTTAAATCTCTAAACTAATATTTTATAATTTTTTTATAGCATTTGTATTTTCATAATTTTTAGAATAAACCATATCATTACTATATATAATATGTTTTCCATGTAAACGAATTCAATTCACTTCAATATCGTGTATGTATTTTCTGTTCTTCTTTCGCATAGTTAGAATTCATAAGATCAATATATGTTATTTATATATCGTTGTGTGTTCCCGATATGAGTAGGAACGATGAGCTTGGATCTTAGGATTCAAATTGATAAAAACAAAACTTGATGATTCGATGCTAAAATAATAATGATGATGAACACAAAAAGTGTTTAATGATTTATGTTTATTGATTTGATGATGAAATTTCATCCATGAAGGATGATGATATGATGTTGTTAGTGATGAAACTAATTCCCACACTTGGTGGAGAATTATTCACCCTTTACAATGATGATATATGTAAATATTTATACTAATCTAGCATTTACAATAATTACAAATAAACTCTAGACTAATATTTTTATTGCTTTTGTTCTTCAAGTCTTCAACTTCGATAATATTAGAAATCTTCAATTTTTTCAAAGGTAAAATACCCAACAATCGTTCATCTTAAAATAATTAACAAGAAATCATGATCGGTAGAGTTACCTTGTGTGTGAATTAAATAGTCGATCCCAAACGCGATTAGACTTAGATGCTTCAAGTTACCATGAGGGTGGTTCAAGTTATCAGACCAACATGAACATGAATGGGGATGACTAATGAACGGTGATGCGCACTATCGTTTAGAGGCCTAACAACAACGACTCGAGAACATTATCCGTCGAATGGTTTAGTTACAAAACAGAGATATCCACTTGAATGAAATAGAATAATAGTACCTTGCGGTGAGTGTAGTTGTCGATCGACGTAGTATCGGATGTCCTTGGTTAGCAATTGGTGGTTTATGGTGGTTTAGACCGGTGAAGGTGTGTTGTTTGTTGGGTTGATCAAATTGACGGCCTAGCAACTACCAATCGAGAAGATTATACATTCCGTATTATTAAGCGTGTAAAGCTTGAGAGTATCGAATGGAATTAAGAAAGTTAGTATTACCTTAGAACAAACCGGTAGTTGTCGTACGTTGATTAAACTGACAAAAATTTGGGTTCGTAGTTGAACTAGAGCGGTGATGATCGGCCAACGTAAGGAGTGATATTGAACAAGACAACGATCCGAGGTAAAACTCGTGGCAATTAGAAAACTTTTGTAAGTTTATTTGCGGGCCATAAATCGTTTTTAATAATGCAATCGAGGAGATAACAAACTCCAAACTTACAAGATTTGCAAAGCATTTGTTAGGTTAGATAAATCTTAGAATTTAAATATTGTTTAAATGATAAGAATGTGATGATTTCATGATCATTGGACCAGGTAATTAAGATATTATTATTATTATTATTATTATTATTATTATTATTATTATTATTATTATTAGTATTATTATTATATCGGATATTTCATAGATAATATCATTATTATCATTGATTACTATCCATTACTTTCATTCAATGCACGTCATCATTTCGTTCATTAACTTTCATACCGTATATTTCATTCATTCATTCCGGATCAATACCATCAGCTATACCCCAAACGTAGGCACAAAGCGGGTACTGGGTCGAAGTCTATAAATAGACTCCCATTCATTGCGCACAAAGCCTAACACCAGTACTAGGGCAAGCAACAAGGATCCCCTACATGAGTTTACCCCAAATGTAGGCACAAAGCGGGTACTAGGCCGAATTCTATAAATAGACTCTCATTCATTGTGCACAAAGCCCGGCACTAGTACCGGGGCAAGACTTATCCATTCATTCATTTCTTCATTAATGCATGCATTCTTTCATACTTTACATTCTGCTTTTCATTATATACTACTTTACGTTCATTGATATTAATCATACCACACAAAGTCATGGAAAATAAACATACATAGCAAGGAATATAACATAAACATAACCATACCATACATGGAATCATCATCACATCACATATGACATCATAGAGTCAACTTACATTACCCCCGGGTACCTCCCAAGTCAAGCCTACACTTTAGATTTTGCCCAAAATTCAAAATTTATTCTAAGTCTTAGGCGCATGGGCACTATGCAAGTGCATGTCCTTCTGGGCGCATGGGAACACTTAGGCGCATCGAAAAAGTTCTGGGCGCATGGGCACTATTGGGGCGCATGACCCAACACTTAGTTATTTCAGGCAATTCTAGGCACATGAGCACTATGCAGGCGCATGAGTGCTTAGGCGCATAGGCAATCTAGGCGCATGGAAACTTAGTCAATTCCAGCCTATTCTAGGCGCATGGGAACTATTTTGGCAAATGGGTTTTCAGGCGCATGAGGGACACTTAGGCAAATTCAAACGTTGGGTGCATGGACCAAATCTAGGCGCATGGGCAGCCATCTCAAAGTAATAACATAATAATCAACATGTTCTAAGCTTAATTCTAGTATTTTAAGCATCATAACATGAATATAACACAAACATAACATCATAAATCACCCATATCATAACCCACCCATATTCACACATAGACATTCATACGGGTATAAAACCCACCTTTAATAAAACATACATACATGCATTTCCAGCCCGAAAATCAGTTAAAACATATAAAAAGGAGAACTCATCTTTGACAAACTTTCGGATGAACTTCTTCAACCCGATTGTACTACGAGTTCAACCACCTAGAAACCTACCAAAAACACACACACCCGAACACATAAACACACATAAGCATATAATCGAGGCATAGACCGGCCAAGAACAACTTAAAACGATGAATTCATACCTTGAATTCGAATGTTCTTCTACTTTCTTTAAAACCCGAAACTTCAGCTCTTTCTCTCTCTAATTTTGGATCCAAAAGGTGAAAAGTGACATGGCATGGGCGGTCATGCTACTTTTGTACAAAATAATAATTAATTTTGTACCTTTTACATATTTAATCCATCTACTTGGGTTTTATTACATTATTTATTTTATTATTCTTTCTCTTCAAAAATCCAGGTGTTACATTTTTCCTCCGTATCTAATTGATGCACTTTAAATTATACATAGAAAACATATCAAAAGTACATCGTTTATTCCTTAAACTCTTACTTAAAATGATGAAAATAGACTAAAAAGTGTTAAATTGTGCTTTCAGGCTTTCAAAAGATTAAGGTAGCGTTTGGTATGCAGGAATGAGGGGCGGAATGGAATGACCCATTGAGGGTGAATGAATAAAGACATGTTTGGTTGGTAGAGGTAATGGACTGAACCATTACGTAGTTGATTCCATTCCCTCAAATTCATTCCATCCACTCCCCCTTCTTTTTTTTCATT
>BJCM01087014.1:0-15591 GCA_018326385.1 Flaveria bidentis
TGTGCTTGAAAACTAGTTTTGAGTGTTATGTCATCAAAGGAGTGGATGGTTGTCTGTTTTTTAGTAGCATCATGTGTCTCAGTGTCAATTTTGTTTGTCTAACTGAATCTATGTTGATGTATTCTGTCTAGCTGGAATTTTATTGCGTTAGTTTTTTAACCTGTTGGTTTAGTCACTTCTTATGAGGTTTAGATTTCACATTTGTGTAGCTATTTTTATCGTTTCAAATGATTCTATGTTCAGAGGTTCAAGCATTTTAGGTTGTTTGTCTTAAAATAAACTCTTAAATATGTAATTCATACAGTGATTGTAATCATGATATTGTCTTGAAACTAAGAATTTTGATTTTGAATATACTTCTGTAGATATTTGTTGGCAAGTTTTGACATGTATAATAGTTAGCATATAGTGGTCATAACTTCTATATGTAAAGCAAATTTTAGTTCAAATCACTTCAATGTTAATATACTGTATGAATTGGATATACAATTTGTTATTTTTAGCTTTGCTTTTGGTATGTAATAAGATAATATTTCTACTTCCTGCCCTCTGTTCAGTAGTCTTTTTTTTGTTTTCTATCCTATTTCTATGTGTTATTTAGATTTTTTATTGTTATCTTAACTGATTTCGAATCGTTTTTTAACCCCAAAAAGAATTTAAAAATTAAAAAATTTCAAAATTTTTCTTCAATATTATTTTTTTTACTATCAGTATGCATCCTATTTTTTCTATTCCTCTTTGGAAAATTTTGTATATAAAAGGAAGAAAATTAAATTATGTGTTTGTCAATTGAATTGAGGGGATGTTAAAATATATGTATAATTCAATCCAATAACGAAGTGTTATTTCTAATGTTATATTTTTATTTTTGCATGGTTAATGGATGTTTTGAGTTGGATTGCTCTTGGGCTAAGGATGTAAAAGATAGATTGCTTAAATGGATATGAAAATGGGCTTTGCACTTGGATGGTTTTCTTACATGATTTGGTGATTGCACTTGGGCTGCTTCTTTTTACGACTTGGGCTTTTATTTGACATATCTTATAAAAACTTCTTGACATCAGAGAATCCAAATTGATTCTCCATCTTTGTTCATTCTGCATAACTATCTTCTAAATCTCCTCTTGGTTGGTATAAGGGTTTCATCTTCTTCATCTTTGATGAAATGTAGTCTGAGATCATATTATCTAGTGGATTCATGTTTATCATATACTGATATACTCTTGGAGATTAGTCTTTGTTTAGATTTGTTTTTTCGTGTGATGATTCATATTCAGATTTGTTGTTCATGTATCATCAATCTAAATAATATTAAGAATTTGTAGTTTCTTGACAAGAGCTATTCGGTTTTAAATCTGGATTATAATAAATATAAAAGTTACCTAACAAATAAAATAACTATTATATTAATAAATTATTATTACATAGTTAATCGGGAACACTCCTCAACAGGTTGCGACCCAACCTGGTCTTCCTCCCTCCACTCTCTAAAAAATCATGTTCAAATGTTAACTAATAGACGTTCGCAAACTGCCGGTATCTGGATGTGTAAAATAGTGTTTTTTTGTAAATAAAGAGTAGGGCTGTAAACGAACCGAATGTTCGGCGGGAATTTGGTTTATGTTCGTTCATTTAATAAACGAACGAACACAAACAAGAAAATTAGTTCTTGTAGTTAAACGAATTAACATGAAGAGAGGTTGTGTTCGTTCAATTATGTTCGTTAACGTTCGATAGTACTGTTCATTTATTTAAAAGTTATATTTGATACATATTTTAGTTAAACGAACCAACATAATATTTGTGATTTTAAATATAAAATCAATATATGATAGTTTGTATTTATTTTTTTATGTTCATTATATTTGTGTGGGTTCGCTTGTCTTCATTTACATTTGTGAACAGTTCATGAACATATTTATTTTCTTAAGGAACGAACACGAACAAGACGTTCGGTAAGCGTTTGTAAACAGTTCATGAACAAGTTATTTTTTTAATGAAAGAACACGAACAAAACTCAGTTCGTGTTCATTCGATTTGTTTACGGTCTTAATCAAGGATTCAAGTGATATCTATTAACAATAAACTAGTTTGTTTTTAAGAAAATTAGTTTCCCTTTTAACTAAAAAAAGATAAAACAATAAAATATTTGAAACCAAGTTTAGAAAAATCCACGTTCTGAGAACAAACACACTACTGTTTAAGGTTTCAACTCACCATTCACGAGTTAACTCACTTCCTCTACATATAATTATATAAATTCAAACGTCTCAACCTTATTGAACACATCATCAATGGCGGGACAAAGCACGACGTACTACACCCCCACCGCTAAACCCAACGCCACCACCACCCACCTCCTCCTTAAAAACAAACTCTTACGTACCTGTATCACCTTCTTCCTCTGTTCATTCTTCTACCTATACGGCTCATGGCAACCACGCGCCACCACCACCACCACCACCACCACCACCAGCTTCAACTCCACCGTCAAAGACCTTGACTTCACCAGCCACCACTCCGCCACCACCGACGACGGCGTCACCGTCGCAACCTACCCACCGTGCTCCCTCAAATACTCCGAATACACACCATGTCAAGACCAAAAAAGATCCTTAAAGTTCCCACGTGACCGACTTATATACCGTGAAAGACATTGCCCTCAGAAACACGAGCTTCTTAAATGCCGCATTCCGCCGCCGTACGGCTACAAGAACCCCTTCAGGTGGCCGGCGAGCAGGGATCTGGTGTGGTACGCCAATGTGCCTCACAAGGATCTAACGGTCGAGAAAGCGGTTCAGAATTGGATCAGATTCGAGGGTGATCGGTTTAGATTCCCCGGAGGTGGTACGATGTTTCCCAACGGCGCCGATGCTTATATCGATGATATCGGAAAATTAATCAACCTTAATGACGGGTCCATCCGAACCGCCATTGATACGGGTTGTGGGGTAAGATTATTTCTTTATTTTATCCTTTTATCAACCTATCCGACCGTTTTATTATTATTTTATAAAAATTAGTAATTGAAACAGAGAATATTTTGGTGTTATTTAGGTAGACTGTCCCAGATGAATTTGGCATTTTTAAGTATATTGTGTTTGAAGCCTCATCAATTTTGGAATCAAATTTAGTTGAGCACCTAATTATGGAAAGTAGATGGGACAGATAAGTTAATATTGATGTGCATCTATTTAAGAAACGTTTGACTGTTGATTTCTTTAGATTGATACGATTACGTTAAAATAATGTAGAGATTTAACATTTGAACATTTTCCTAGTAGGATCATATTAGGTACATTATTTGTTGTCATTTTAATTCGATTCAAAGCAGTTGCATCACAAGGTTCTTATTACAGGTTTTGTTGTCATTTCGATTCAAATTGGCTCTTAGTTTGTGCTGTTATGTTTGTTAGGTAGCTAGTTGGGGAGCTTATCTTATGTCAAGAAACATCATAGCAATGTCATTTGCTCCAAGGGATACACATGAAGCTCAAGTACAGTTCGCCTTAGAGCGCGGTGTTCCTGCTTTAATCGGGGTCATTGCCTCGAAGAGGCTCCCTTACCCTTCTAGAGCATTTGACATGGCTCATTGTTCTCGTTGTTTAATTCCGTGGGGTCAATATGGTCATTTCCTCCTCGACACTTTTTTTATTCTTATAATTTGTTAATTAACTATGCTTATTAGGATTTTAACGTGAGATGATCGATTAAACTACAGATGGAGTATACTTGATTGAAGTGGATCGAATTCTTCGGCCTGGTGGATACTGGATCCTTTCCGGGCCTCCAATTAACTCCGAAAAACACTGGAAAGGATGGGAGAGAACAAAGGAGGATTTGAAACGGGAACAAACCCAAATCGAGAAAGTTGCCAACAGTTTGTGTTGGAAAAAACTAGTTCAAAAGGGCGATCTCGCGATATGGCAAAAACCAATTAACCATCTTAACTGTAAAACCAATCCCAAGTTCACCCAAACTCCACCCTTTTGCCCCGTCAAAAATCCTGACATGGCTTGGTTAGTCGATCAACAATTCTCATGTTATTCATTTTTCAATTGATTGTTATAGTCTATAACAATCAACTGAAAAATAATATTAATATATAATTATTATTGACCGATAACTAGCTGACATGATCAAGTTATACTCATAGGTATACGGACATTGAGACATGTTTAACTCGAATGCCAGAAGTATCAAGTAGTGAACAAGTTGCGGGTGGTGTGGTAGCAAAATGGCCAAAGAGATTAGACATGGTACCTCCTAGGGTTAATAGTGGAAGCAATAAAGGTGTAACACCAAATACTTTTCGGGACGACGTTATATTATGGAAAACTAGAATATCATATTATAAAAAGATAAATAATCAACTAGGGCAACCCGGGAGATACCGTAACCTTCTTGACATGAACGCTTTTTTGGGTGGCTTTGCGGCCTCACTAGTCAAAGATCCTTTATGGGTTATGAACATAGTCCCGGTTGAAGCCAAGGCTGATACATTGGGTGCCATTTATGAGCGTGGACTTATCGGAACTTATCAAAGCTGGTGTGAGGCAATGTCGACTTACCCTCGGACGTACGATCTCATCCATGCTGATTCGGTTTTTACGTTATATAAAGACAGGTATATTAAGTTTTCTATTGGCGTTTGTTACTAGGAATATAAGTTGCTATATATATGCTTAGTAAAATTTTGTTTATAATTTATTAATGTGTGTGACAGATGTGAAATGGAAGATATCATGTTGGAAATGGACAGACTATTAAGACCTGAAGGAAGTGTGATCATAAGAGATGATGTGGATTTATTGGTGAAAGTAAAGAGAATTGCAGATGGGTTAAATTGGGAAAGTCAAATAGTTGACCATGAAGATGGGCCTTTGGTGAGAGTGAAGCTTCTTTTTGCTGTGAAATTGTATTGGACTGCTCCTGCTGATTTTGACCAGGGCTCCTAAAAGTCAAAAGATAACCCCTCTCTGTTTTATTTTATTTTATTTTTTACTTTTTAGAGCTAAACTTGTAATTTAATTTTAAATAATTCGACCCCATGAGATATTTAAATTATTATTAATGCACGGTAACGTCAACGTGCCGTTTAGTTTTTTAGCATCTGAATATCATGAAGCACTGAAAATGATTTCGTACAAATATTATTCTAGTAGCATGTTTAAGAATACTTAACGTCAATTTTGAGTTTTCGACTTTAATGCTTTATAGTTCGGCCCAATTCTCTAACGAATAGAAATCTTAGTATTTTATTTTCTATTATAATATGTTGTCGCGTTGCAGTAACATCATGTTTTAATGGGTTGATAAACTTTAATAAATATAAATATAAATGTGAGGCTACCAAAGCTGGTTTGATATTTCTGGAAGCGTAAAGCGAAACAAAATTCTGAGACGCTCACATATATATTATTTCTAAAGATGTTTGCCTCAAAACCGACAACATAAACAATTTGTTTATAGTGTGATAGAAAACAACTCAGGATAAAAAACAACTTAATTAACTTAAACATCATCAACTAAAAAAAACATATTAAATGATAAACAAGTAACAATTGATTAAATTAAAAAGAAAAATTGATTGCAAATGCAGCTTAAAATAAAAACAATCAACAATAGATAACATAATAAAAAAACAATGATAGAATAAAACAATTGAAAATGAATCAATATTAGAAAATAATAATTAGTAGATCAGATGTTAATTGCAAAAGAGAATTTAGAATTGATAAACTTAAAAGAACCGTCAACATTGAATACTCAATGAACTTTTGGTGAACAAGTTTCGTAAGTCAATATCGATAAACCAAGTTTTATAAGTTGACCTCGATAAATTTTCAATAATTTTATATCCTTTGATAATTTTGTTATCCTTATCGTTTATCTCTAAAAAATATATGTTTTTATTTTTAAAATTTGAGGACCTAAAACGGTTGTTTTAGTTATTATACTATAGAGACGTCCCTGAAAGCTACCTAAACATATAGATTTTTCTTTTTATACGAAAGATTTTGGGTTCCATCCAAATATGATTTAGTTTAGTTTGCTTTAAAAAAAATACTTGAATAAATCGGTTAAAATGAAGATAAATGCATCAAGATACATGTATAGTAATTAAATAAAATATAATAAAAGTATATTAGTAGGTTTTGTTAAAAAAACTACTGGAATTTAATAATTCAAACTTTTATTTATTGGTTGGTATTTATCCCAACTCAATAAATATTTACAAACACTCTCAACTTTAATTTTATTTTTCTTTGATTATCCTTTACTAACTGAGAGTCAACACTATTAGTTTTATTAATAACATGGACTACTATGACTAAAACACTAAGTACAAAATTGAAATCAATCATTGGGTTTGTCAATTTAAAACTTCTGTGCCATAAAACCCTTCAATCTTTATTTTCTGTCTGAACCACTTAACTTGTTGGAGGTTGATTAACAATGAATGCCAGACACCAAAAAATGAACCTGATGAAGATTGAGTAGTGATAAAGTTGAAAAATCACTCAAAGTTGACCAAATTTATCTGGGGTTAACTCTCAGTTAGTAAGTATTCACTTGAAAAAAAAAATAAGCTGAAAGTTGGTAGTGCTTATAAATATTTCTTGAGTTACGATTAATTCCTACCAATAAATAAAAGTTTATATTATTGAAATGTAATAAATATTTCTCAACGCGTGATTTATTGGAGTTACACAAAGCCCGGGACTTTTCTAGCCCTAAACGGAAGCTACTACATTCGCTGATCATGGTGACTTGCTGGGTGATCTGGAAAGCAAGGAACAATATGATCTTCTCGAACAAGAATATCACGATAAGTTATCCTATGGATGAAATTAAACTAATGTCTTTCTTATGGGTTAAAACAAGGGTAATTTGATTAATCTAGATTGGGATTCAGGGTGTTGGTTCAGACTAGATATGTAATCATTTCACTCTAGCACCTTGCTAGTTGTATCTTTTGGGCGTGGAATAGAATTTGCTGTTAAAAAAAATCAAAGATAAACAACCAACTTTTCCCATGGTTAAATTCGATTAGACCTTTTGTGCTCAAACGACAAGACCATAATGAATTAATGATTACTGACCCACAGTCCACACGTGACTAAGTTGTAAGCTAGGCATGCCATGAAGGCCCAAGCCCAGCCCATACGTATTACATTTCATCTTATGGGTCCACCCAATAAGGTATAGTAAAATCGTCATTCAAAAATGCTTATTTTCCATCAAAATATTGTTTTAAACAAAGACAGTACATAAACAAAATCTAACTAACTACAACACAAAAATAAACATCTACTTACAATTGATGATTAAAAATCAACTAGCTAGCTTCAAACTATTGGTTCATCAAATGGACACCTCTTCTGACAAATCAACTACTCACTTATTCCTTCACAATTTACAAACATTAAGAGTCGGTTTGGGTCGGTTAAACTGAAACCAAAACCGAAATTCAGTTTTAAAACCGATTGGTCTGTAGAGTCCAAAACTTTTGATGTTAGTTTTTATTAACTAATAAATTCAGGCTTGGAACTTCTGACACTTGATATCAAAAACTTGATATCGTCAATTATCATTCTTTTCTCAAAATGCGTAGAATGGCTTGTGTGATAGAATTGACTTGATACAGTCAGTTACCTTTCTTTTAAAAAAAAAATGCGTAGAATAGCTTGATTTGTAGAATTGTAGGTGCACATTTTATGTGTATTTAAAAGAGTAAAATGTTATTTTTATCCCAGACGTTTTGTTGAATTTGTAATTTCAATCCAAAAACTTTTTTTTTGTCATTTAAGTCACTACAATTTACCAAATGTTGCAATTTGCATTCACTTCACTAATTCCGTTAAGATCTCCGTTAATTATGAGGGTTATTTAGTCTTTTTCAACACCCTAATTATCTAATTAAAACAAAATAATCATTTAATATTTTACTAAAACTAAAAAACATATGAATTGACTAGTGAGACTGGATGCTTCGATTTAAAAGTTTCGATTAACTCTAAATTACGTTGTTTAATTGAGGTCTGTTGTGAGATTTCAATTATTATTGACGTTTTATTCAAAAGTGCACCGTTGTTCGATTGAGAGTTATTATTATCATATTTTGTTTGATTGAGTTCTATTGTTGTCACGTAACATGACAATGTCAGATCTCAATGAAACAAAACTTAACAACATTAGACCTCAATCCCACCATAGAACCCAATTGTATAAATGTACATTTTAGAATATAATATCAAGATTAATTGAATCTAAAAAATATACCCCTTGAAATTGACTTCGATTTGCTCCCTTCGAATTATTTAAAATTTAATGAAGGCTTGGTATCAAGCCGGAAAGAATAAAATATTCTCAGAACTCTTAATTGATACGACATGCTATTTTTTCCATTCATTCCCTTTCAAGATCAGTCGTGGTCTTCCAAACTTTACCGATGGTATGGACGAATCCCTCGCTTCATTCAAATGTGTAAAAGATCCTAGTTGCATTTAAAAGCCGAGTACTCTACCGTTGAGTTAGCAACCTAAATAGAAAAATGGTATGTAGATACACAATCAGAATAAAATAAAATGATTAAATCCAAAGCACTAATCTACAAAATAAAAAAAATATTTCTCAATAGTGGTTTCATATGTTTTTTTTAATTTTTGTTGAATATTAATTGATTAATTTGTTTTAATTGGATAATTAGAGTTTTGAAAAATACTAAAATACACTCATATTTAACGGAGTTAGTAGAGTAGATAAAAATAAAAACATTTAATAAACAACAGTGACTGAAATAACAAAAAAAAGTTTTTATATTGAAATGATAAATTAAACAAAATGTCGATAATAGTGATTTTTATTATACGGACATTATTAACTCTCACAAACCATCCTACGTGTAAGTTGGTGATGCCCAAAAACAGCTATGAATAATGATTTTTACTCTATTATATGGACATTATTAACTCTCACAAAAAGTCGATAATAATGATTTTTACTCTTAAATGATAATGAAAATAATATTTTACTTTATTTAAAAAATGGATATTTAATAGTGATTTTAACTCTCACAAACCATCCTACGTGTGTGTATAGAACTTGGATCAAGAGTACGGATGAAATGACCTCCAAAATGGATTAGGTTATTCATGCAAAAAAGTACCAGAATTTGGCCTCTTTTCTAGTATAAATTACTTGAGATAAAGCCTTCCAAAAAAATAAAAGAAAAAAGAGAGAGAGGATATCTATTAAATATAAATTCTATTAAATAATTAAGGGTTATATAAAGAGAGAAATATATATTTACTATAGTCATGGCTGTATCTCAAATGAGTCAAGTGACAATGGTTTTGTTGGTAGTAGCTCTTGTGGCTCAAACCCATGGCCAAACATGTCCCAACGAACTTGGTAATTTAAGCGTGTGTGCACCTTTTGTGGTACCTGGCACCACAGATGTTTTACCAAGCTCAGACTGTTGTTTGGCTCTTCAAGCAGTTGATCATGATTGCTTTTGTAGCACCATTCGTATGGCATCACGTCTCCCTGCGCAATGCAACTTCCCCGTTTCTTGTGGTAATAACCTCTTCCTTTTTACATTATAACATAGATTGAGTGATCATGTCAACGAGTATAACATATATATGTTGAATTGCAGGAAACTGAAGTGGACATGATTCGAAGAAAAAGTTAGTTGTTTATTAATTTCACTAGTGTTTTTTTATTTATTTTGTTTTTTTCCAAATTCGTACAGTTAGAACCTCGACAAGGGTTTATTCTGTTGACCGTTTTGGAGGTTATGTTCTAAGTTTAAGTCCACACCAGAAGAATTAAGTAAGTTGGTGATGCCCAAAAACAACTATGAATAAAAATATGTTATGGTTTAGTTAACAAAGGCTAAAAGAGTATTTACTCTTAGTTTTGTTAATTGTTTGGTTGAGTTCGTATTTGCTTATGATTAAGTTTGATTCTATATGCATTTCATTAGTAGGTTTTAAACATGCATTACATGGGTTATAATTTTTTTTTAGTGATGTAAAAACTTCAGAATTGTATTAATTTGACAACTTAAGAAAATATTGGAGATGATGGATGTTGGACTAATCTTATAATACTTCATAGTCAAATGGATAGGATATAATTATGAATATTAATTTATCATTTATTTATTGAGTTCGTATTAGATTAAGAGTTAAACTGATTATTCATATAATGTTTGAGTTTGGCTAGAATTAATATTGGTTTAGTATTAATAATGATCAATGGGTATTTGTAAATTGTCCCAAATATAAGAGTCGATCTTAGGTTGAGATTTAATTTTCGTGCTATTATTTTTTCTTTCTTATTGATCGGTAACTATCATGGGGTAAGTTAATTTAACACTAACCTGTTCGGGGTTATTGACCGATATGAGTTTGGAACATATCCTGCCATCTTGGGTTCGTGAAGATAAACAAATTGAAAGAGAAAATATTCCATCTAATCGCCGGAAAAATTGTAAAGTTTTAGAGTTTTTAGTCAAATACCACAACTTCCTTTGCAACGTGTCAACGTGACCTTTTCGTTGGATAGTGAAGTAAAGTTGAAATGTAACGAGTGAGTCAATTGAATTCAATTTCAACCTCTTTATTGACTAAATAAACATCTTTTGTATTAATAGTATTTAGATATTATTATTGTAAGATTAGTTCATTTGATAAACACTTATGTCTTTTAGAGTAAAGGTTTTGAAAATGAAGTAGGTAGTAGAAGTAGTTAACGATGTAAAAGAAATTATTTGAATATTCATTTATATTGTAATCACCACATGGGACATATATTATTGTTGTTGTTCTTTATTTGTAGGTTAATAATCTATAACTTTTTCAAACGTTCACACCTAACACTATATCAGAGTAACAATAAGTCCAAGGTTAGTGTGAAACATTGGACGGTGAATACAAACATACAAGTATATAACCGTAACCAAATTCACGTGTTTTGTTGCGGATGAATATCGTGGACATATTGTTGGACAACAAACCCATAGTTGGGACCTTAGTTACGAAAAAAGCTCTGAGTTATGGAGACGGTATAATTTTGGAGGATGTCAACATAAAAAAAGAGCCATACATATATGTGTTTATGCCTTAAACATTGTACCATAAAACATCATATGTTATAAATCAATGCAATGCAAACTTACAGTATTACACCTATTTGAATTAACCCTAGACCTTCGAGTCACCTCCCACTTAAAGTATTCACATCATCTTTTACATTCTTATTTTTTAAAATACATTAAAAACATTGTTTTTTCCTCACATTTATAATTAGATAATATATTTTTAATAATTTATTATTACATTTTCTTTTTTTAATTACAACTACTTCAAAATTATTTAAAAAGTTATAGGAGTTAATCAGTGTTTCCTTAAATATAAAAATAAATATTAATTTTTTTATTTTTATTTATTCACAACCACTAATCTTTGTTCATTTATTATGTGAATACATTTATTTATTTATATTTCTTTCTTTCTTTCATTAATAATCCATTACCACACATCTAATCTTTAATAATTAATATTGTTTTGAGACAGACATATAGTGATCATGACCGCAATTCTACCGTACGTCTTGGTAATATTTCAATTTCGTTGACACATATTCCAGAATATCAAACAGTCCATACTGTTTCAAACTTTCATGCAAGTGTTTCGAGTCGGTGACAATGAAACGAATAAGAAAGTTTTCACTTTAAGACTTTTGTTAGGTTTTAGGCCGTGTGGACCGACATCTTATCTGTCAAAAGTCATCCTTTTACCACCGGGCCCCAAAATTTGAACTACCGCCCAAAAACTTCATTGTAAGAGTGCGCGTTTATAAGCCGCCACAATGCTACCCCTTATTATTCATTCACAACACTCTCCCTCACTTCTAAACAAATTCTGCAACTTTTTTTCTTTCTTCTTTTATTTTTATAAACTAGTTATTGAAAACGCCGGTGATGGTAAATGGGTAAGACGACGAGGTGGCTCCGGTCTCTTTTCGGCGGAAAAAAGGCTTCCGGCAAGTCGGTTTCTAGAAGCCAGCCGCCGGAAAACAACGGTTCATCTAGGGGTGTGGTTTCGTACGTAAAATCAGGCGATGACAACAAGCACGCGATAGCGGTGGCTGCGGCCACGGCTGCGGTGGCGGAAGCAGCCCTTGCGGCGGCGCATGCGGCGGCGGAGGTTGTGAGGTTGACAAGTGGCGGTGGTGGCAGGGCGTTTTATGACGGTGAGCGACTACGGGGAGCGGCGGCTGTGAAGATACAATCGGCGTTTCGCGGTTATCTGGTAAAGCGTCTTAGACCATGTTACTCACCGAGTATTTAGAATGATTGCTGAGTAAAAAAAAAAGAAAATATTACCGTTTATTCTTATATTTGACAAAATGCTATTTAAATTTTATAAATTTTTGATCGTGATTTGAAAAAGATAGAAAATATAATCATAAAAAAATAAAATATTATTTCTTTTAAATAATGGTGTTTTCAATGTAGTTTTAATAATGTGAATGAAAAAAAGGATATGAATCTCTTTATATTACTTTACTTAATTGCCCTGGTAAAGTTGAATTTTTCAAATAACAAAATGGTGGTAGAAAATGAAAGGAGGGGGTCCAGTATAACTTTATTAAATTTCTAATTAATTTAAAGAATCTTCATTGATTTTACACACTTGGTCCCGCCACTTCATTCATTGGTGGTAGAGCCCCTTTGACCTTTTCTAATTTCTGTTTTGGACCCATTATAAGCATTACTTGTACCTAATATGCATGTTAAACTGACTCCCACTAAAGTATTTCAATAATCAATAATTTATCTACAGGACAATGCATAGAAATTCATTTTAAAAAATAGAAAGAAAAAGAAATCTGTGACTCATCACCTTTTCTAATAAACAATATACTCCAATTACTTAAATGGAACATTTTATTATTATTACAAATTATTAGATGCGTCTTCTTTTAAACTAATTATAACATTGTCATTTAAAGTTCATTTCAACTCCGGTAATTAAAGAAGAAATATGTACTTCTTCAGCAAGTCATAGTTCTCCAACATCTTGGATTGAAATCGGTTAATCTGATGTGGAATCCATGTACAAGTTCATTACGGATCATATGTTTAAACAATTATAGTCAGATTCGAAATTTATTACATTGACAATCAGTAGGTGTGAACTCTTTTATATTATGAAATTCACAAAGAACGTACACATACCTTACATATAAGTGTGTACAGGTTTTGTTTTTTGCAAATTGGAATCTTTTTCTTTTGCAACGTGAGTAGTTTAACGCTTTGACCAAGAAAGTAGATTAGTGTAACGCTTTGACCAAGAAAGTAGATTACCTTATACATAAGGTAAAATGTTTTACTTCACCTTTTTGTATTCTTTAAAGATTTTATATTTTTATTTCAAAATATTCTGAGTATCTATTTTCTTAAAAACATTCTTTTTCATGTATCTAAACTTTAAAAAAAAATCATACAGTTATATATTATTTTTACGTTTTATCGTTCATGTTTGTTGTATGTGCTTATGTTCACGTATAATCTATAGGCTAGGAAAGCACTGAGGGCACTTATAGGATTGGTGAAGCTTCAAGCACTTGTACGCGGCCACATTGTGCGTAAACAAAGTGCAGACATGCTTCGCCGAATGCAAGCCATGGCTCGTCTCCAAGCTCGAGCACTTGCTAATCGGGCTTACTTGTCGTCATCTCCACATTCAAGCATCAAATCCTCCCGATCCCACCACCATCCTGTAAGTAAAATGTTAATTCACTAGCTAGATTTTGTTAAACACATTTGATTTTTTTGTATTTGGGTAAATTGTGAACTTGTGATTTTGTGACTACACAGCGATCTATCTCGATGTCAAACTTTAAAGGTTCTTTTGGCCAAGAACGCCAACGTCGTAACGAGCCAGATTGGTTGGATAGTTGGATGGAAGATTCCTCTTGGACAAGTAAACATGAAGATAGAAGTGATAAGATTCTTGAAGTGGATACTTGGAAGCCAAGAAATAGTACAACTCCAACAAAACCAACTAGACATAAAAAACTGAGTATGGCTCGAGTAGCTAGCGACCTCTCCTCGTTTGATTCAGATTGGGGGACAGAAAAATCAACACGACCGCATTCTGCCTCCTCTAGGCCTAAAAGAAGCCCGTTTGCTCCAACTAGTAGGGGTGAATACCCAGAGGGCCCGTTAGGGTACTACCCGAGCCATCCTAACTACATGGCTAACACAGAATCGTCACAAGCAAGGGTGCGATCATTTAGCGCTCCAAGGCAGAGACGATATTCAGGTCATTCAGATTCCAAGTCTGAGAGAAGTTTCCGTAAGTAAGTTGGTTAACCAAAATGGTGTGGGTTGGTTTTCGTTTGACATAATTGTTGGTGTCTTGTATAGTAACATTAAATGTGATGTTAACTTTGTGTTTGTTTTTGGCTTGGGTTTGTAAATAGATGATATGTTTATGAATTAACTGGTATGATCATGGCCTCTCTGGGCATAAATAAAGATCGAAAACTTGTGAAGTTAAAGTTATTAGGGTTGGTTGTTCACTTGTTTGTATACGAATACTTTTTCAAGCAGCATGCAATTAGTGATAGAATAATATATATTATATAACCTCCACTCGCGTTTTGATATTTAAAAAAATAGTGATGTACGCACGACTTAAAATTATTAAATATTATATTGTCACCTGGTAGTGTAATCACTAACAGGGTAACAATAGATTGTTGAATCTAGATGACATAAATTTGAATTGTATATAGTTGATGATTACATTAAAAATGAGGCTTATTGCTAGTTTTGCTTATGAAAACCCTTCTCTGTTTTCCTCCCCTATGTCACACCATTCCACAACCCTTATATTCTCTTTGGTCCTTTACTCATCTTTATGTTTACAAATTCAAATAGCCTTCTCTCTCACACAAATGAACTCAACAGACTTTCTCACTCGTAATACTCGCTAGCAAAATCTTGTGGTTTAATTCCAATATCTTCACCACCGTCACCATCAACGATCACTATCATTGTCTAAGCATGAATGGCCACAATCACCGTAAGTATCATTACTATCAACTTTTTCAAGACCATAACCATTAATAAGCAACAATCCCTATCAAAATATTGATTATCATGTTGTAAAAAAGGCTGGTTGTAATTGTTGGGTTAATTGTTGAAATAAAGTGGTTCTTCAGGGTTAACTTTGTATTGTGTCTTTTGTGCAGGGGCTTAAGTGTAATTGTTTGATATAAAACTACTGAAGATAAACTACTGAAGAATTGTTAGAAAACAGCTGAAGATATCAGCTGGACAACAGCTGAAGACATCAGCTGGACAACAGCTGAAGACATCAGCTGGACAACAGCTGAAGACATCAGCTGGACAACAGCTGAAGACATCAGCTGGAACAACAACAGCTGAAGACATCAGCTGGACAACAGCTGAAGACATCAGCTGGATAACAGCTGAAGACATCAGCTGTTGTGCTCAGCTGTTGTGTTCATAAAACTGCTGAAGAGTTTTTATAAAACTACTGA
>BJCM01087021.1:0-17042 GCA_018326385.1 Flaveria bidentis
AATTCAATTTAGCAATAATTAGATCGAGTCTAATTCACGTTATCTATAGAAGTCCTTTGGTTCGATATCCGGACTTGCTTAACTCTACTAGAATCGATAGGTACACTTGCCTGTCAGTAGTTTAGTTTAGAGAGTCTAGAGTATTACTTTGTGTCTAGTGTAGATTTGTTTTTAGGTATTTATTTAAACTACTTTTTAGGACATCAGTCTACGAGTGAAGGCCGAGCACCGAATGCCATATGGGAAGTATTGAGGTGATCGAGGCTACGACTGAGAAGCTTGAAAGGATCAAAGCCCTGACGGAGGTAGCCCAAGATAGACAAGAGGTCGTATGTTGATAAACGATGTAGACCGATTGAACTGCATGTGGGAGACTGGAAAAGAGATGAGACAATATTGCCAATGATGGTTTAAGGAATAACAAGTTTCAGGGACGATGGTTTATTCCTTAGTCTCTTCTCTTAGCGATCGATGATCGCCACTGGTTGCTTCACATAATTGAGTCGTTCATCCATTTCGATATCCTCCTATGGCACCACCGTATCCTCGTCGGCTAAGCACTTTCTCAAGTGAGATACATGGCATGTCGGATGAATTCTGCTTAGCTCACTATGCAACTCCAACCTATAGGTCACCTCTCCTACACGAGAAATGATTCGGAAAGGCCCTATGTATCTCGGGCTCAACGTTCCTCGCTTTCTAAACCGAATGACGCTTTTCCAAGGTGAGACTTTCAACATAACCTTGTCACCCACCTGGAACTCAATCGGTCTACACTATTTATCGGCATATGACTTTTGCCTATCCTTAGCTGCCTTAATAAAGGCTTTGATCCTTTCTAGCTTCTTAGTTGTAGCCTCTATCACCTCGACGCTCCCTAAATCTTTATGGCCAATATCACCCCAACAAGCTGGCGTTTTACATCTCCGAAAAACTTGAATAATCTTGAAAAATTCTTCAAATATTTTCTATCTCTTGTTATTCTTTGTAGTGAGATTAGTTGCACTATTAACATAATCTGAATAAGAAACATCATCACAATGTACAGAATTTGAAGATGAAATAGAAACATCGTGAGAACATGATGAGACAGTGTCTATTACAGGTTCACTAGAAACAAAAAAAGAATTTAGACTATATTAATGATCTAAAATAGAATGCTGAAAATCAGGTCTATTAAGACTAGTGCATCCAAGCCCACTAGATGGTCCATAGTCGTAGTCCTCACGAACATGCTTAGGATTTACACCCTCCACACTTGCAGACATACTGTTAGTATTTGTTTTGATCAAATAATTAGAGCGTTGAGAAAAATGCATAGGAGAATAAAAGTATGTACTAGGTGGAGGATAAACCTTAACATTTTCATATCTCAATCCCGTTTTAATCCTAGCTCCCCGTTGAGATTTACATAAGTCATCATGTTTCATTCCTGATATAGGTCATTTATCTAACTTTGATTGAAGTTTGCTTGTTTCAAATTCAACAAGAGCAACTCTTTCGGTCAAAGTATTAATCTCAACATTTCTTTCCAAAACAATTCAATTTAAATGATCATTCTCTTTAAAAGCCTTATTTAGTTTAACAAAATATTTAGATTCATTGATTTTAAGCTCCTCATTAATTCTTTTAAATCTTTCTTGTTATCAATTAATAAAAGATTAGCTTTATAAACCCCAAACAATCTAATTTTGCATGTAGAAGAACACATGTCCTAAATTACCTCATACGGAAGTCCCATCACCACCTTTTCAGCTGCTAATGCCTTTTCACATTAGCACACTGGAGTACTTGACTTGCTTTCCTCAATAGTGATATTAGCATCATCATTTTCTTTTCTTACTCAGTGGATGGACTTCCTTCCTTCTTTAGTCCTTCAGATTTACCTTCTCTTATCCTCCCTTACTTCTTCTCTTTCTCTTTCACAAACAACTCAGCCTCATCTTTGAATTCCTTGAATGGATCAAATTCATCTTCACAGTCTACCTTTTCCTTCCCTTTAACAATCTCAGCCAACAGTGCATGATCAATCTCAGCTCCTGTCTCTTCAACCTCAGCACTCCAATCAAAGTTAGAAATCAAGGCAGTCTCTTTTTTTATTCATATCTTCCTTTTCTCTCTCAGTTGTTAATCATGGAACTCCCGAATTACTGGAATTAGTGACAATTGGTGATGGACATTCACGTTTAAAATGTCCTGGCCGTTTAAAATTGAAGCATTTCAGCTTGGACTTATCAAATCCCATTTTTCAATTAGAGCTTTGGCCTCCGAAGTTCTTTCGCCCAGTGTGCTCCATAAATCTCCGAACTCTTAGAGTCAGCATTGCCATTTGCCACTGAATGTCAGTCTCTTCTAGATCATCAAGGCCCACCTGATGCATATCCTCTATTGTCATTCTTTTCCCTTTCAACTCTCCAGCCACTACGGATTCATAGCTCTGAACAAACATACCAAAAGGAGCCATTGTTTCTAATGAAACTAAAGATTCAACATTTGCCTTTGGATTAGCCTGTTCTCTCCTAACACTAGCACTACCTCCTGAAAATTTACAAGTATTAACTCCTCCTTGAGTCGATGTCTGCATATGAGAGCTTGCATCGGATGACAGTAATGCAACATTTTGAGTAAAACTAGATGTAGGTATCATGGTCTAGTTAAATTCCCGTCTCTTCATGTCCAACTCAAAGGACTTAAGCTTATTGATGATATCCATCAGCTTGTAGTTAGTGAAGCCTCTTCCTACTTTAGCATTCTTACCTGAAAACTCCACTGGGTGGGAGAGAGTCTAGCAATGTGTTAGCTTGTTCACATTTGGAAAGTTTTTCATCGTATTTCTTTAATGTGCTTGAAATTGTCAAAAAGCGATTTGTGAGATCTATGAGACTCTATTTCATGTATCCCATAAAGGAATTGAATTCCTTCTATGCATAAATGCTCTTATCCTTTACTAGTTCATCATTACCATCATAGAACTCACATAGAGCATAAAAAGGGATTTAGTATTTTTATGCTCTACAAATCGGTTGTAGATGTCTGGTGCAAGACAGAGAGTTAATGCTCCAAAAGCTTTCTCTTCAGATCATACTCAGTGAAAGTAGATGAGTCCATATATTGAGATACAACATCACCAACAGTGATAGTTGGTATGTGAAGACCAGAAATAATCGATTCCAATTGATTGTGGTGAGTGTAAAAGAAAAAGGCTTTAAGACATCTCTTCCAATCCTAGAAATTATCCCTGTTAATGAGTCTCGGAGGTCTATTGGGAGCTACACTTTCAAGATCAGCTAGGGTGGGTGAGGTTAACTTTGACATGGTAGTTTCACTGGGAATAAAGTAATTTCACCAAAAGAAGAAGCAATTTCAATGAAAATAAAGTAGTTTTGCTAACGAAAGTTAAGTTCGCAGACAATTTCGCTGAGAAAGCTAGTTTCGCTGAGTTGCCGTAGTTTCGTAGACAATTTTGGTAGAAGTTTCGCTAGCCAAATCTCTAAAACGGCTTAGTTTCTCCGTTAAGTTCGCACGAAACAACCTTGAAATTTCGTTCAATAATAGTTCCGGCAACAATTTCGCTTGTTAAAATCTTACAAGCACTGTTGAACTTACGTTCAATGAAACTAGTTTCGCAGGTCAGCAAGAAACAACCTCAATGAGAATAACACCAATAGTTTCGCTGAAAGAACTAGTAGTTCGTAGGATGAACATGTAAATTCACTGGATGAAGCTGAAAGGCTTTTTCAACACGAAATCAAACTGAAATCATCAAAAACTCAATGGATTAGATATGTGATGATTAACAAAATTCCCCAACCAATAACCAGCAAAACTCAATCAAATTCCATGTCAAATACACACGAATTTGATCTGAAATTGATGAAAACTTAATATGAACAAAAACAACCAATAACTCAACAAATCATGAGCACTAAGGCTCTAATACCATATTTTTGTCCATTTGATCTATTTTCAGTACAAATGAGTTGTTGAATTGTTCAATATCAAATACAAACAATAGACAAGTTGAATAAAGAAGATTAAGAACAATGACAATTCAAACTAAGTAAGATAATGATGATCAATACATTCAATAACAATGAAGCACAATGATATTTATGTGAAATTACTGCTTACAAAGGTGACTTGCATCAAGGATAAATGATTAGGGTTTTGCAAGATTAACTAATAATGATAAGGATCAAAACTGTATAAAACAGACTTAGTTTTGCAGACCGTTTTGTTGTCAGCGAAACTGTACTGCCGAAACTGTAGTTTCGCCCGGCAGAAACAACAGTTTCACCAAGAGAACTAAGCAGCTGACTGTGAGCGAAACTATACAGTTTTGCTGGACTGCAAAACAAAATAAAACTAATTACACACAAAAGTAAACTAACATAAGACCTATTACAAGCAAACAAAAACATTCTAATCTAAGGAGAGTCCAACCTATACTTGATCGTCAATAACCATTACTCCATTGATGGTATCGTTATAGCCGTTTGACCAACTTTCGGCTCTATGGTTGGAGTATATAGTGGGGTTTACAGTGAGGGCGGTGAAATAGGTGAGCTGTGTTAGAAACTAGATGATAGGGGTAAAGTCGTGATCCTTTGAAGAATCAAGGAGTGCGACCTGGTTGTGTTGAGGGTTTAGAGCCATTTTTTTGAATGAATAGAGGGATTTAAGTAATTTTGAGAATTTAATTCGAAGATAAAATAATAGAAACTTAGGGCTTGAGATCAGGTAAAAATATTAAAGAAAGGAAGTCGGAAATTTTAACTAGAGGTAAAATGGTGGATGGATAAGGTGAAAAGATAGTTTGGGTGTTGATGTGATAGGGGTGCTAAGGATAAACCAATTAAAGTATTCCAAAACCATTAATATAATCTTACCTTTTTACATAGTTGGGCCCAAAAGTTTTCCATTACACAATAAGACTTTCTTCTGAGAGTAAAAGATTTCTAAAGGTAAATCTTCCACGACCAAATTTACTTCCGAAAGCAAATTAACAAAGAGTAATTTCCTTTCGAAAGTAAAGAGGTCTTCCGAGAGAAGAAATTTTGAAGCTTCAAAAGCAAATTTGATTCAAGATCAAATGCTCTTCCGAGACTTAAAAACTATTCAGAAGAATATACTTGTTCAAAGGAATTTGCCTTTTGAAGATAACTAAAGATATCTTCCGAGGGTATATTTCTTTTTGGAAAAACTCATAATTAGAAAATTTTGAAGAAAGACCTATTCTAATAGGGTTTAGATAGTATAAAGACAATATAAATAAGACACATATAAATAGGTTTTCAAAATAGATAAACTAGTCAATGTTTATCATCCTAATAATTTTATTTAAATACTTAATCTTTGTTCATCAAAAGCTTTGATGAACAACTCAGCATGTTACTCAATTGTGTCAACTTTGACTAGTTTGATCAAGTTTTTCTCATGAATATATTTAATGAAATGATACCTTATATCAATGTGCTTTGTTTTGGAGTGCTTGACTAGATTATCTATTATTGAAACAACACTATTGTTGTCAATGTGTGCAGGATCGTTTAAGGGATAGGTCACTTACAACACAACACACAATAAGGAGAGTTGATTTAAAACACTTAACAGATCAAATGAGGAACTAAAAACCAGACACACTTTAATATTAAGAAATAGAAGTAGTTAAGAGATAGAACAAGAACAAGAACAATAACAAATAACACAAGTGTTTGGTTTTCAAGAATGATGTATATTTATCTCAAGTTCCTTACAAATGTTACAAAAGAATTATAGGATTCTAGATTACAAAGGGACTTGAGATAGTTTATAGTACATCCTACAGCTTGCCATACTTTGAAGGCCAGTGGGATACATGATCTAGATAACAAAAAAATCAATAAAGAGTCAAAAGGCAGATTGCCTTTTGACTAGTGACTATGACATGCCATAGCTCATATCCTAATATATTACAAAAAGGATAAAAGTACATAAAGTAGAAATAAAATAGACTCAGGACCTCAATGTACAGTTTACCAAAAGCATGGACCTTTCACCAACTTATGAAAGTTGGTGAGTCAAACAAAGTTGCAGCAAAAAGGTGATTTAGCTTTATGGTAAAAGTACATAAGATAATAGCATGTACTCAAAAGTTTTCGGATTAAATATGTCTTCAATTTTTGGCTTCAGAAGACTATGTCTTGAAGCTGCAAAAGACTTTATGTTTGGCTTTAGAAGATATTGGTCTTGGCTTTGGAAGAATTCACACTTAGAATGTTTTCTAATGCAGAATGTGAAACTTTCGAAGCATTCTACTTTAACACTTACTTCATGCATGCAGGACAGACTGTTTGGATGTTTTAGGTTGCATCAGCCTTATATGAATCCTTACAAACTCTCCCTAGGCTGATGCTACCAAAACATTTGAAGACTACAATTATTGATAGACCTCATTATGATAATGACCATGCCTTTCTTCATAAGATGGTCAAGATCATTTTGGCTCATAAAATGTCTTCTCATCTCAAAGAGATCATAAAAAGGAAGATTGAACATGTCTTGCCCTGTGTAGACATCTTCAACACCTTGATCTATGATGACATGCCATCTTTATGGATTAATATAGTAATTCCAGGAGAAGATGGGTCTTCTTGATGCCAAAGGAGGTACTTGGATTGGAGTTGGTGGGGCTTCCTCTTGTTGCACATTCTCAAGATTTTCTAACTCATCTTGAGATTTGGAGATGGATGCCTCTTTTTTCTTCTTCTTAGACTTTGGTTTAGAAGCCATCATTTTTCTCTTCATTGAAGTTTTTGGTTGAGAAGACTGGCCTACAGGACCTTGTTGATCATCCTTATCTTTCTCAGTTGGGTCTTTCTTTCTTACAGGTTCAGACTGAAAGGGGACAGAACCCTGCTCTGGTTATGAAGATGAAGCTTGTTGAGACTCAGTAGGAGGTCCAGGTTGTGTTGTTTCAAAAGGTTCAACATTAACCTCTACTTATTGAGGGACCTGACTCGGTGGGGAGTGTAAGTAAACATGTTCTCCTCTTTTGATCTTCTTCTTGATCACCCTAATATGATCATCCATAGTAGAAAGAGATATAGGGTCAAGTCTCCCTCCAGAGAATCCATACAGCTTAAAGAAGCTCATCGTCCTCTACCTATCAACAGACTTCTTCATACTCTTTTGGATAATGGCTCTTGAGTTTGCAGCCTCTTCCCTCATCTTTCTCTTTGTTGTATTTCTTCTTTGAGTACTTCAAGTTCAAGCTGCTTAAGATACTCAAACTCAATGTACTCAAAGGACAAGAGAAGAAGTGCATTTACCTGATATAGGCATGTGGCATTCAGGTAGTTGATCATATTGATCCTATTAGTTTCTTTGTCTACCTGAGTTTCTTGTGGAGCCACAACCTCTTATACAGGGCTTTCATGAACTAGGAAAGGGTAGGAACATGTTTGTAGATCCTTTTCAACCTCATTTCTTCCTTAACCTGAAGAAGCAATATTGCATCCTCTGCCTCCTTCCTTTCTTTTGACATTTCCATATTAGCCGGTTCATTTAATTCCTCTAAGGGGAGGGAGATGATATTATCAATACCATAGTTCCTGGTCTATAAGTAAGCACTCCTTAATGCCCTCAACTCATCATTTCGAGTGTTTGGTCTGGGACCAGCCCTAATTGTAGCTTCCATGAAGCCAACATACCTAATAGAGGAACTTTCTTCCCTTAGCTTCCTTTTCCTCTCTCTCTCCTCCTCCTCGTCAATCTCCTTGGCTTGCATTGACAAATGGCAACTTGATAAGATCAAGACCTTCATAGTAGTTCAAATTCTGAAAATTTAAGACTTCTTTTTGCCCTTGAACTCTTTGAAGAATAAGGGCTCTTCTCTTATAATCATACATCCACCATATGAGGTAGTTGGAAGTTCCTTGAGGTGGAGATGACCTTGCCCTTAGAAATGAAGAAATCTATAGAGTCCACATCAATGTGAACTTAAGAAAGTTGTTGAGAATGGACAGTTGCAAATGAAGATGGTGAGTCCTCAAAGTCCATGCTCTATGAAGAACTCCTAGGTTTTGTGATTGTAAAGACTTTCTCCCCTATTTTGGTAGCACCACCCTCTTGCATAGGTTAGCTAGGAGTTAGGTCAATCACATTCATAGGTTCTTGTGTTCCTGGTTGAGCTCTTCTTATAGGTCTCCAAGCTAGTTTCTTCTTGAGATAAGATATCTCAAGTTGCTGATCATAGACCTTATTGTGTAAGGTAGTCACCTACGATTCCAAGTGACTAACCTTTGAGACTAGATAGGTGCATGTTTTTGAGAATTTTTGCACCATTAGTCTTAGATTCCCCTCTTCTTCATTAGAAGATTCATTGGGGGATGAGATAATTGGACCAAAGTCCTTAGTTTCACCACCAACATGATGTTCATGGCTGCTAGTTTTACTCTGTTCACTGACTACTTTAGATGGAGTATCAATGGGCTGAGTTGCCATGGTTGAGGTCTTAAATATGTAATCACTTGCAGAAGTGAGAGCCTCTTCCATATGGACTTCCTGAGTAGAGTTAGGAAGATCCACCTCAGTAGTGGGTAGATGATGTGGGCTAGACAA
This sequence comes from Flaveria bidentis, assembly GCA_018326385.1. Lineage (NCBI taxonomy): Eukaryota > Viridiplantae > Streptophyta > Magnoliopsida > Asterales > Asteraceae > Flaveria > Flaveria bidentis. The sequence continues at coordinate 8,602 of BJCM01087021.1, forward strand.
GAGAGACGCAGGAGCACTCATTACTCTTTTAATAAGGGAAGTGAAGAAAGACTCATGATATTCACTGAATCCCAAGTCCACATCATCATAGAAATCAAAGCTGGGGATTGACCGGCTAAGATCTAAAGGCTGGGTATGGTAACTGTCCCCTGCAGGTTGTTCCCTAGAGTATTGAGACTCTGAGTGAAGGCTTAAGGCTATTAGGATAGTGAACTCATCAGGCTGAGCATGAGGAACCTTAGCGCTAATTCTTGATGAGATGGGAGTGGTTTGTTACTTAGGAAAAATGGGATCTCAAGTGTCCAGTTTCTCCTGTGTGGGTAGTATTATGTGGGCCTGCATAAACTGAGTAACTTGTGCAGGGGTTTGTTTGGATTTCATTTTGTACGTGAGGGTGATTTGTCACTCTTTAGGTGGTTGAGAGGTAGAAGGTGTGGGTTCAACACTAGCTTATGTTGCTAGGTTGTCACCTTGAGCAATGGCTCTAACATTTTTGGTACAAGGGTTGTTTCTACCCCAGAGAAACCACAGTTTGTTTCTTCAAGATTGCTAAATCAATAATTCAGATTCATTGAGCTTGGATCTTAGGATTCATCTCGTTCAGATCTAAAAATCAAAATTAAGATGGGTGGACGTGTGTGAATCAAAGAACAAAGATATGGATAATAATAATAATGTTATGATTTCATTGATGTTGATAAACAAGTTACAATGAGAATCATAGTTGGCTGATGAAATCAAACCAACCCAAAGGAGAGGATTTCTCCTTGGGTGGTGATTTACACCATGAGAAACACACACAAAAGAGCCACCCATGCAAAAATGCACTAGTGGGTCTATTTATACTAATATTACATCATGACCTAATTTTGACTTTTCTTGTTATTATGATGTTGACTTTGTCTTTTATTTGTTTTCTTTTTATAATCAATTTGGTCTCTGAACTTGTACAATGAGATCTTCAGTCGGTTATGATTATCATTTGGTAAGCTTCAGTTTATTACATTGTTGAACCCCAACAAAGATTTAAAGATGCCAGGCTTCATCTGTCCCAATTTAAGAACATTATTTGTTTTTGTAGATACATGTTGTTCCTAGTTTATGAGATTAAATTTAAAAGTCTTTCATGTCTTACGCATATGTAATGAAATGGTTCAATGAAATATAATATGTGATTGATGTTTATTCATGTTTATTTATTTCATATTATTGTGTTAAAGTATAATTTATATGTATGAACATATTATATAGGTTTGAGGTTGTTGTACATGGTTCTTAGACAATAATGATTAAGAAATGTGTTCAATCTATATAGATGATTATTCATGATAATGGACCATACCTATGGACCATACGCATGAATACATCATGCTTATGGACCAGTCGCACGACTGAACGAGGAGACTTGATCAGTCATATGATTGAGACATAAGATTGACTCAGTCGCACGATTGAACCTTTAGTCGTGCGTATGACTCAGTCACATGATTTAGTCGCATGACTGAACCATGCTAATGGTTCCATCGTATGAATAGAAACTACAAACCTATAAATACCACTTAGTTCATGGAAAACATAACCATTAGAAACACTTCATAATTTATCGAACCCTAGCCGTCAAAAACGTCCAAGATAGCCAATTCAACTTCAAGGTCCATTCTTGACCGATTCCTACTTGTTCTTAACGTTTAGTTCATTCTTATATCGATCGGGTTAATGTTTTCACACATTGGATCGCCAATCAAATTGGATTCCGCATTATTTGATCTGGTCTCATGCAAAATCTGTTAGTATCCCGTATGTAAACGTTCCTGACAAGTGGTATCAGAGCTTTGGCTCTTGATTTTGCGTGGAGTTGATTAGTTTTGGTGTTAAAACTAACGTTTTAATTCGAAAAGAGTCACCACGTTGGTTCTAAAGGTGTTTTAGACGTTTGATTACATAAAAGATGTGTTTTTCATCATACAATAGATTAGGGTTTCTGGGAAAATTGTGTTTTTGTGTCAAAGTGTCAAAATCTTGGATTTTACCAAAAAAATAGCTCTTAGTCGCATGATTAGTCCAGTCGCATGTTTGAACTCAAACATATACTTCATTCGCACGACTGAACTTAATCGCATCCCTCATTCGCACGACTAAACAACTCCAGTCATTTGATTACAATCGTCTTGTTCGTACGCACAATTGAATCCAATCACACGATTGAATTCATTCGCACCTTTTATCCGCACGAGTGAACTATACTCATAGTCCATTCACATGAGTGAAACAGTCATGTTCTAAAATATACAAGTTTACAATAATGGAAGATCAATTTGCTGCATTTTCTGCTAGAAAGGACTCTCACAGTGGAAACAACGGTTCGAGATCTATCTAATTGGAGTTGATCCCAATCTTTGGACATCCATTGAGACCGGTTACACGGTACCAGTCAATGCTAATGGAGTCAAATTAACATTGGGGGGAATGAGTGAAGCATAGAAGATTCTATTCAATGCTGAAAAGAAAGTATATGCTCTGTTGACTCAGTCGATACCTAAAGACATCTTTCATTAGTTCTCTGAGAACAAGTAGGTGAAAAAGTTATGGGAAGCATTAGAGAAGAGATATGACGAGAACACAACACTCAAAGCACTGAAGGCTAAAGCTCTCAAAAAGGAGTTTGATAATTTCTCATTAATAGGGAATGAGAGCTTGGATGACATTATTGATAGGTTCTACCATCTAATGAGTGAGTTGCACACTCATGGTGTAACAATGTATATGGAAGATAAAGTTTCAAGCTTTGCAAATGGTTTGCCAGATAAATGGGATTCATTTGTGTCCAACCTAAGACGGAACGACATTCTCGTGACATTAGACTTAAATGACTTTATCCTAAAGTTAAGACAGGAAGAATTGAGAATGAAATACAAATCTAAGAAAGGATCCTATGTTCAGAATCCTTCACTCTACAACTCAGTTCCAACTCGAGCTATTTTAGGATAACCATTGCAAACAACTTTCGTGTCTACTTCATCTGCTCCTTCCCAAACTAGTACCTCAAGAACATAAATGTCAGGGTCATCTGCTACCCAATATATAGTTCCTGAAACAAATGCAACAAAGTTGAAGACTAAGAATCTCGGTAATGTCACAATGGAAGTTGCTAAAGAACATATGGATCTTCTAGTGGCAGTTGTACAATCTTACGATGGTTTAGTTGAAGGTAAGATTGGAAATTGTCATCTTGCAGATGAGGAGTATGAGCAAGTTGACGAAAATGAGCTTGAAAGGATGGACATAATGTGGGCCTTGGCGAGTGCATGTCAGAAGGGCAAAGAAGTTTGTGAAAAAGACGGGGCAGAATATAGTAGCCACTAAAGATACAAACTTTGGTTTTGACAAAACCAAAGACACATCCTTTAACTATGGTGAAATCGGGCATTTTAAACATGAATGTGTAAAGCCCAAGAAAATAGGTAATGGAAATCCATTTCTGACCTTCAACCGTCAAGACAAAGACATGAGTGGAACCACATCTTCAAGCAAAGAGACAAAGGCCTTGACTACTCAATGTGATGAAGGGCAAGACTGGTCCTTCCGATTTGTGTCCCCGGGTGAATCAAATATTGCCTGTGTTGAGGCATTGGATGATCGATCTGCCAGTGAAGGTGAAATCACAACTGAGCAAACGATGTCAGATACCGAAGAAGCTGTGACTGTGTAAATCACTTGGTTGAGGAAGAGCTTAGAGCAACAAACTCAGAATCTCTAGTAAACGAAGAGTCTGAAATGACATTGATGGTTGACTCGTCTGATTCCTCACAGGTAAGTTTTAATCACCAACTATTTGATAAACATGTTTGTTTTGAATGTGTCAAATTTATAGATAGCATTGATTTAAAATTTGCAAGGTTATTAGAACACTATGAAAATTTAATAAATGACTTACAACTCTACATTAAGTCCAATCGTAAATTAAAACAAAATGAGTGCAATTACAAAGAAAAAGTAGAACTTTTGGGAAAACAACTAAGGGAAACTGAAGTTGTTACTTTAAATCAAGCAAATGACATAAAGTTTTATTTAAATTCTTTGGAAGAAACGAAGAAAGAAAAAGCAGATTTAGAAGTCGAAGTTGATCCTTTAAAATAAAAACTACATAGTTTGGCAAGTTCTTCACACATAGTTCAAAACTTAGTGAAAGAACGAAACAATAGGGAAGGGTTGGGTTACAAAGTAGTTCCACCACCACTTGCCATCCTTCTGATACTAAAAGTAGACCAATCAATAACAACACAATTAAGGATCATGTGGTGTCCACTCCACTGGTTAATGATCCCGACTCTACGAGAAAACCTATGAAGGATAGCACTAAACATAAATTGTCTACTTTGACATTAAAACGAAAAATGGCTATTAAAAATTTGGATGATAAATTTGAAAAGGATCTTTTTGAAGGGTTTTGTAACAAGTTAATCAAAGCTAGTTTAACTATTTAAACTATAAAATGCAGTGGAAATAGTGTTTAAACATATTGTTTATAATCTAAAAAATTCACCATTTGAAAGCTCAAACAAAACCCAAGTATATATGTGAAATAGTATGCTATAAAAACCAAAAACAACAACCATAGGGTGTACAAAGAAACAACCTTTCTTGCACAAGTTATTGAAGGTGGTAGAGATGAAGAAGATGATGTTCTTGAATGTTCAGCCCCTAAGAGAGAAAGCCTCAAGTAGTGATACCCACAAGCCCTTCCAAAACACCTTGCTAGTTAGGAAGGTTAACACCAAAATCTCTACAAATGCACCTTCAAAATCTGAAAATTTCAGACTTTTTCAGCCTCCAAATCCAAAAATTTTCAGCCTCTTTGGGAGTTCTTGCTTGTCTGTGAAGACGAGAGAGTGTGTGAATGATAGAAGAGTGCAAGGGTGTGAATAATCTTGCAAAGACCAAGACTCAAAAGGAGTTCCCAATACTCATTTTGGGCGGCCGAAATTCCACTTAAATTGGATTCCCCCATTTTATTTTCTTATAAAATTTGCACACTTTTAAACCCTTATTTTATAAAGTTAAAACCAATTTTAATTTTTTAACATTAACATACTTTTATTTGTTATTATTTAACCAACTTAAATAATGAAACAAATAATTGCTCAAGAACAAATTATCCATATAATATTATTCTTATACAAAAGCAATGTTTTAAAAAACCCATTTTCTAAATTGGTGTCAATATTTATTCGTATGATCTCATCAACGAATAAATATTTATTGGTGTTTGTTTGGATTGTTATTGGGTATGACCCAACTTGGATCATGACGTACTAACCACATCAATCTTGTATGTGTCTTGGGCATATAAGATCCAACAATCTCCCACTTGCACAAGATTCATAGAAGATTGATGCAAGGAGTAAATACCGCCTAACAACGGTTTACTACCCTTAATACGTATGACTAAGTGTCATTTAATAACATCATCCTCTTCAAGTACCATACTTGAAATGTTTTAGGTGAATCAATCATCTATCCTTTTGTCACAAATGTCATGCTAAATCCCAGAGACATAGAGTCATCATTCTCTATTGATTTAACTTTATCAGGCCTTAGACATCTAGTTCTCAACGAATAAGAGGGACAAATCCTATTTTGATTACATACGTCTCTCACAATTGCCTTATATCATACCTGAACTCAGACTTATGTACTGACATGTTTCATAACAGCAAAGAACTAAGTCAAAGTATAATATTTGGTAAATATCAACACCCAATATGTATTTCAGGTCAGAGGATACCAAATAATGTTCGCCTTTTCTCAAAATTACTTATGATCAATCAAGAAGGTTCCATGTAGTAATGTTTGAGATGCAGGTCAGTCCAATATTTGCATCCCAAAAATATCTATGAACTTTGGCAGCAACCTTTTGCTCTATATTCATCCATATGAATATCTACCAATCCAAGTTCATAATATTTTTATCTTCATACTTGTTCCCATAAGTATGAACAACCACGGACGTTTTGAGTAAATAATTTACTCATGGATGTTAAACATGCAAAATAATAATATTAGTTGAATCATTATAACCAAAAATTCATTCAAGCAATAAAGTGTTACGATATCTCAATACAGAAATTAAAGATCAAATCCAGTCACTAGAATATTGAAGTCCCATGGCACAAGCATGACTTTCATACTTTGCCTTCTCAAGGAGCTTCGTGAGTCGATCCATAATGTTTTGATCTGTGTGAACTTTGCGAATACATATCTTTCCCTTTTCAACTTCATCCCTTATGTAGTTGAACCTTTGTTCAATGTGCCTAGTCTTTTGATGTGCACGGGGTTCCTTGATTTGACCAATCGTACCCTCATTATCACAAAGAATTTCTAGGGGGTCCTGAATGGAAGGGACCACCCCTAGACTGGCAATGAACTTCTTTAACCCTGCTGCTTCTTGAGTTGCTAATGAAGCGGCGATATATTCTGACTCTGTAGTTGATAACGCCACCACGTCTTGCTTACAGGTCTTCCAACATATTGCACCTCCATTCAAGATGAAAATGTACCCCGATTGTGATCTTGAATCATCACGATCAGTTTGGAAACTCGCATCTGTGTAACCCTTTACTATGAGTTCCTCCTCACTAGATCCATAGATTAGGAACACATTTTTATTCATCCTTAGGTACTTAAGTATGTTCTTAACAGCCATCCAATGACTGTTTCCAGGATTTTGTTGGTATCAGCTTGTCATGCTCAAAGCGCATGACACGTCCGGTCCAGTGCATATCATTGCAGACATGATGGATCCTATAGCAAACGCATACGGGATCCCCTTCATTTTGTCTTGCTCATCCTTTGAGCTTGGACATTGAGTCTTACTCAATATTGTTCCTCTTTAAATAGGTATGGTACCTTTCTTAGAGTTTTCCATATTGAACCTTTTCAAGATCTTATTAATCTATGCACTTTGATTCAAACCTATCAACCGCCTTGATCTATCCCTATAGATCTTTATTCCTAAAATATAGGCGGCTTCACCAAGATCCTTAATGGAGAAACAGCTTCCAAGCCAGGCTTTTACACCCTCCATGGTTGGAATGTCATTCCCAAATAGTAGGATGTCATCAACATACAATACTAGGAAAATGGTGATGCGCCCACTAGCCTTCTTATATACACATGCTTCATCAGCATTTTTGATGAATCCAAATTTGATTATCTCTTCATCAAAATGGTGATTTCAACTCAAATCCATAGATTGATTTCTTTAACTTGCACACTTTGTTAGGATGTTTTGAGTCGACAAAACCTTCAGGCTGAACCATATAGACATCTTCCTCAAGATATCCATTTAGAAAAGAGGTTTTGACATCCATTAGCCAAATCTCATAATCATAATGAGTAGTTATGGCAAATAATATCCTAATAGACTTTAGCATTGCAACCCGTGAGAAAGTCTCATCATAATCAACCCATACAAGTCTAGCTTTATAAGTATCCAAGTTTCGATGCATATCGGTTTTCTTCCTGAAAACCCACTTACTTCCAACTATCTTGGAGTTAAGAGATGGTTCAACCAAGTCCCATACTTGGTTGTCATTCATGGATTGCATCTCAATGTTCATGGCTTTAAGCCATTTGTCATAATCCAAATTGGACATTGCATCATGATAGGTGGTTGGTTCATCGGAATCTACCACATATCATCCATCTAGGAAAAATCCATATCTTTCAGGTGGATTACTAATTCTATCAGACCAGCAAACGTTTTGTGTATACTGATCAACCACTTGATCATTCTCATGTTGAGTGCTAGTGTCAACCAAACATGTATTGGTTTGTGGTTCTTAATCCTCCACAAGATCCACAGTTCTACTGCTAGTTCCTTCCGTAAGGAATTTAGCTTCTAAGAACCGAGCCTTCTTGGCAACAAACTCCTTTTGTTCCAATGGATCACATAAATAATATCCTATAGAATCTCTAATATATCCAATGAAGATACACTTAGTGGAATGGCTTTCTAGCTAGTTTGAGGTGGGAGTCTTAACATAAGCCTCACAACCCCATACCTTTAAATATGAAAGTGATGGAACCCTTCCATGCCATATTTCAAATGGTGTCGTTTCCACTTTCTTGGTTGGGGCCATATTCAAGATACGGGCCGCAGAGAGCAAAGCGAAACCCCAAAATGATAGAGGTAGTGAGCTTCTAGCCATCATAGATTGAAACATATCCAATAGAGTTCGATTTCTCCTCTTGGACACGCCATTATGTTGTGGCGTTCTAGGTGGAGATAGTTATGAGACAATACCACAACTTCTAAGATGATCTCTAAAAGCATCACTTAGGTATTCACCTCCTCTATCGGTGCGGAGAATTTTTATTTTCTTGTTGAGTTGATTTTCTACTTCATTTTGGAAGATTTTGAACATTTCAAAAGCTTCATC
>BJCM01087023.1:0-10074 GCA_018326385.1 Flaveria bidentis
TCGAAGTCTCCCGTTTTTCCACGAAATAAGTGGTATTTATAGGTTACAGTCTTCATTCGTACGACTGAGCCAAGCGACTGGCTTAGTCGTTCGACTGAGTCATATGATTGATTCATTCGTACGACTAAGTCAGTCTTATGACTCAGTAGTGCAATTGACTTAATCACCAGGTTCAGTCGTGCGATTGGCCCATTCGCATGGTCCAGTCGTGCGACTGAATCAGATTACTTAGTTAAACACATTCTTGAACCTTTAATGATTCAGAACATGTCTAACAACTGTAAGCCTATATAACATGTTAATATATGTGTGTACCAATACATAATATCAATAGATATAACATTAAACAATCAATAAACATTCATAGAAGAGTTATTCATTTCATAGATTCAACATTACATATGTGTTACAAGATGACAGTCTATTACATTTAAGATCACTAGACTAGAACTAGGGACATGTGTACCAACAGAATCCTACCGTCTCTGCTCCTCCTCGGGTAGATAATGGAGATGTCATATCAGTAGTATTGGCCTTAGATTGGGTGGGGCTTGCATCTCCACCATCACCGCTATCATCATCATCAGAGTCATCAGCGGGAAGCACAATCTGCTTGGTGTCTGAGTCACTGTCATCGTGGCACCACTTTCTCCGAGTTGGCGCCACATAATCCTCACGGGCCAGATGCCCAAATAGTCACCTGATAGGGGGTTTCACCTGCTTCCCCCTATACACCTTCATCCTACCTAAGGTGGTATCATCCATCACCTCAAGCACCACGACATCAACCTTCTCCTTCGGCAGCAAAGGGAGCTTCTGGTCAATAATCATTTGCATAAATCTAGGGTACATGCAAAAGCCCTCCTTGGCCTTTGCCTCGATGTTCTCCACCAGGTAGGTGAAGATCATCCTCGAGAAGTTGAACGGATGGTTCAGCACCAACACCACATAGGCGTTCTGAATCTGATCCAATAGCTCATCGAAGCCTCCCTTCCTTAAGGCAATGCTCTTCAGCAGCACATGGGCCAATTACTTAAGTTGGGGGCATAGGTTGCTCTTATTGAGCACACCTGCGTTGATATTCCACGAGTACTTGCCCTGCAGAAATCAACCTCGTATGGTCGGTGGGTGTAGTCGTGTAGGGCAGTCAGCATCATCCCCAAACTCCAAGAATGTCCTCTGATCGTCCTCAGTGATCTCTATAGTATGACCAAAATTGGAGCTCCTGATACAGTGGAGCTCTGAGGACCTGTCGACGACAGTGCTTTCCCAGAAAGCCTAATGAACTGAACGGTACGGAGTGCACACAGTCGATATAGCACGGAATATCCTTGATCTCCATAAGAATGTAATAATGCTAGAGAAATCAGCCGCGTTGCGGGAGGTCAGATCCAGATGAGCACAAATGTTATGCTTCGTGCTCATAGTCCAACGACTCGCCATCTGTTACACACTGTAAATAAACGTTAGTGTGTGTCAATGAATAACAATCTGATACATTTGACTTGGAATCTTATGTTCTGTCGTGCGAATGAACTGTGGGACTGAAATCTAGTCGTGCGAATGAGCTCATACGTACGACTGAGGATGCGACTGGGCTTAGTCGTATGCTATCCCATGCGTTTACACCAGTCGTGCTACTTAACTCATACGTATGGCTTCGTCATGCGATTGAGCCATTCAGCCAGCTCAGTCGTGCGATTGAAGTTCATCAGGGTGTCCATTTGCATGATAGACTATTTTTCCATTCAAATTCAAATTTTGAGCAAAACTTAATGTTAGACATCGTGGTTTGGCACATTAGTCGCGCAATTGACTGACATAACACCTAATAACCTTTAATTGAACAATATACTTCGTTTTATTAGTTTCTTCGGCAAACTAAGCCTCAGTTAAGTTTAGGGCTCAAATTCAATTATTAGGGAATGAATTGTTTGAACTTTGGAATGAATATCGTCACGCATTACCTGTATAAACACTAGAAATCGTTAGGTCAAAACAAGCAGTAGTCTAGAACAATCACAAGAAAATCGGGCAGAGTAACGGTACTTCGTGCGATTTAGGGGCGATTTGGGGGTGATAAATGTCTGCGACCGACTCCCCCTCTATTTATACTATGGTTTCCTTCAGTCGTGCGACTGAACCTAGTCGCATACTTGATTCGTGCGACTAAGTGTCAGTTGTGCGACTGGCACTGTTGGTCACCTTCAGTCGTGCGACTAGGTGTCAGTCGTGCGACTGTCTCATTCGGCCACCTCCATTCATGCGATTGGTTCAATCTTGTGATCCAATCGTGTGAGTTTACCCATGTTGATGGTCCAATCGCACGTCTGGTCTATACGTGTGGTTTAGTCGTGCGATTGGGCTCATACGTACGGTCCAATCGTACGGCTGGTCCATACTGATGGTCCAGTCGTGTGAATGGCTCATACTTATGATTTTAACTTTATGACCATTTGACACTTAACCCTTTTAAATATTGATAAAACATTTCGAGCAATCGATCATCTAAGACATGACCATTTTAACTTTGAGAACTTTTGATCACCTCAAACATGATCCTTTTAACATTTGAAAACCCGTTTGGTCACCTCAGACGTGACCCTTTTTAGTGATTAATTCCCAGATAGAATTCCAATGCATAGTACGATGTTTAATAACTAAACTGACAAAAAATTAACAAATAAAACAATTAGAACTAAAAGACAAAACTAAAAAATATTTTTGTAGTTTTGTGTGAGGTGAAAATCCTAAGATAGACATCTAACAGATTTATTTCTCAAACAGTACAGCCTCAAGTTATTTTGACCATAACATGAACGATTCATTATGGAATCATACAGGTAAATCAAATCATTCGGGACATGTTACCAAAACCTTTTGGTGCTAGATTCTTGTTCTTCACCGAGAGTCATTAGAAAGTCTAGGAAATCATACTAGTGCCAAAAGATGCACACAGTGGTTTTGATTTTCAAGAGTTGCAGCCACGATGATTGTCAGTATACTTGTCCTCTTAAATCCATACACAGACTTTTGACACAGATTGGTGATGATTTAAGGTTTAGTTATTTCAACAAGCATTTGTGGATCCCACTCTTATATGGTAATCAACGTTCTTGTAACACCCGGTTATTTATTTATTTTGAAGCCGACAAATGAAGAAAAAGAAATAAAGTCCTAAGTTAGGGACCAAAGTCGCCAATGAAAGAAAGTTGGGTGAGTGGGGGTATATAAAGGGAGGGGGCAGCCTTTACCCTCTCCCCACAATCACATTTTCAGCCAAAAGAAAGAGGAGAAGAGAGAAAGAAGAGAAAACGGAGAAAAAGTTGGTTCGAGTTGGTTCAAGTTAGCAAAATCGTCGTGTAGCAAGTCAAATCGAAGCTCTTCTCGTTGTGGTCGTTTGTGTGAGTTCTAGGACCCCTCTTTTACACATTTTTGAATGATTTGGGGCTGCAACACATCTGAAAATCCGGTTTTTGAAGAGTGTGTGTTGACCCGAATGTGTATGTTTGTGTATGTGTATGATTCGTTTGAGCCTTGCTTTGGTGCTTGTATGTGCTTGACTGGTGTTGTGGTATGCATTCCTAAGGTTTAGGATGGTTGATTTGGGCTTAGATTGAGTTTGGATGAGCTTGGAGATCGAAAATGGCAGATTGGGTTCAGGATGAACTGCATTCTGCATCAGCTCGGGCTATGCGACCGAATGGAGGCCATACGGCTGAATGAGGGGCGATTCAGGTTCATTCGCACAATTGAGGTTCATTCGCACGATTGAGGATTCAATCGCACGACAGAGGGCCAGTCGCATGGGGAGTCGTACGACTGAGAGCCCAGACGCATAAATGCTCATCCGCTTTAGTTCCATCCGTATTAGCTCCATTCGCATAGGACTCATCCGCATTGAGTCCATCCGCATGAGGTCCATTCGCACGATTGGGTGTTCAGTTCATCTGCATTGGTTCAATCGCATGATGTTTAGTTGCATGGAGGCCATGCGACTGAAGGGTGTCCAAACGCCCGAATAGGGCTATGGCACCCGAGGAAAAGGGTAGTTTAACTTCTGACATTCGGGGGGAAAGTGCAGATGTAAGCTTTGACGTGGAAGTTCCCGTAAGTTCATGAAAGATGACTATAGAGGCCTTAGTAGTCGTGTTGGGCATGATGATGATGTTACATGTTTACGCATGATGTATGTTATGTATGATGTCAGAATGCATGCATTAATGAAAGATAAAGTAAAGAAAGTCTTGCAAGCATAGTATGTTGGGACACGCCATTAAAATGTGTTAGCCCAATGGTGTGCGGGTTCGCTACCCCGGGATGATGCACATCGGGGTCTTTCTCTGTGATTGACCATTTGTATAGCCCCATTGTTGCATACCCTAGGTACTGCGACCAGAGGTGCTATGCACCGTTATAGCTGGTCTATGATAGACCTAGGTCCAGTACCAGGAATAGCTGGGTTTTGCATATAGCAGTGGTACACCTAACTCTACCCTAGGTGTTTTGATCAGAGGTGCGAAGCACCGTTATAGCTGGTCTACGATAGACCTAGGTCAAGCACTAGGAATAGCAGGGTATTGGGCACCTAAACTTTACCCTAGGTACTGTGACCAGAGGTGCAACACACCATTATAGCTGGTCTATGATAGACCTAGGTCCAGTACCAGGAAGAGCTGGGTAAAGTTTATGGTTGAAGGAAAGGAAAGAGGTAAAGATGAAAGAATGAAAGCATGAAAGATTAAAGAAGATAAATATGATATTATCTATGTGTACGTATGTTGTATGATCACATGAAAGTAAAGAATGGTTTTTAACGAAAGAAAAGTATGTTTTATTATAAAACTAGAACTCACTCAGCAACGCTGACTTTGATGTGTTTCCAGTTGGCAGGTAATGATTGCTGACGATGGCACGAGGTGGCTACTCAGCTCTTTTGGGATGGCATCCATTTATATAATGCTTTTGTGATATAATGCAACAATGTATTTTGTAACTGATTAACGATGTATTATTTTGCAAAAGCTATTATATTGAAATGAAATGTCATTTTTAAATGTTTTCGCTGCGATGCTTTATGAAATACAAATGCAATTATATGTTTTATGTGCGATGAGGATCCAACTGTAAGCGTCCCGGGAACGGGGCCTTACAGTTCCTTAGGAGATTTTTGAGCGGTCTATGGGTAGTATACAAGAAGAAACTATTCCAGAGCTTTCAACGAGATGCTAAGCCTCAGGTCAGTGCCACCGCACAGTAGATAGGCGCAAATAACAATGAATTCTAGAATATTTAGGTTATGCTTATCCTCAAGTCAGTTCCACCGCACAACAGAGAGGCACACAACCTATCTTCTTGTTTGAACAATTATATTCTTTTTGCATTGATCACACCAATAACATAGGTTATTAGCTTGATTGCTTTGTGCAATTTTCATGTTCTTTGCTCATTTTTATGGTGATCCGCACACATATGTGGCGTTTAATTTGCTCGTCACCCCTTATTGGAACTTCATTGATTGTGTTAACCAGGGATAAGATGTTAACCCACAGCTTGTTGACCAATTTAGTTTGAACTTGAAATCGCCAACGAGGTCTACTTATTTATTGTGTTGAATCTACTGATACATCATCTAATGGTCTAACAACCTTTAGGTCTACTTTCTCCGTGTTACCATACTAGTCGCTAGTTTTACTATCATTTTTCATTTTATGTTGCTTAGAGTTCTCACACTTGTACTTCGAATTTTGCATTTTAAACACTTTCATTCTTTTAAAGTCCCAAACTATTTGTTCATGTGTACTATCATTTTCCATAGTCATTCAACTAGTATCACAGATACGATCTCATTTCTCTTAGCTAGACTGTCCTCCTCACTAGTTTTTTTATTTTTTATTTATTTTTTTATACTGAAATTAAAACAACTAAATTTAATATTAACTTAGCCTATTCTCCCCCTAAAATTCTAAAACCGAAAATGTTTTTGCATTTAGAATTTTAATAGGTGAAGAAAGAAAATAAAATAAAATAAAATAAAAAATAAAAGTAAAAATGAAATCTACTTGTCGGACTAAGTATTGTCATCATCGGAAATCACTTCACTTTTCTTTTTAACGTCGTTGACCTCTAACAAATATAAAAAATGTGGTTTATCAAAGGCTTTTGTGTAGAGATCAGCGTGTTGAAAATCCGTATTTAATTTAACAACATCGATCAAATGCTTTTCAAAACAATCACGTATAAAGTGATATTTAATTCCGATGTGTTTTGTTTTAGGATGTTGGAACAGATTTTAAGTTACGGCTATAGCGCAGAGTTATCAACATAAATAGGAGTGTTAGAGAATTGCAAACCGTAATCCTACATTTGTGGTTGAATCAAGATAATCTGTGAACAACAACTTGCAGCAACAACATATTCAGCTTCACAGGTTGACAGAGCAACCGAGCTCTGCTTCTTACACTGCCAGGTGACTAATCTTCTCCCAAAGAATTAACATCCCGCTGATGTTGACTTGTAGTTCATTTTGCAACCACCGTAGTCCGAGTCACTATACGTTGTAAGCTCGAAATCATCATCATGAAGATACCACAACCCGAGTGTTGGAGTACCCTTTAGATAAAAAATATCCTTTTAACACCGATTAGATGGTTGACCTTCGGTTTCGCTTGATATCTGGAGCATAGACACGTCGCGTACATGATATCCGGTCGTGAGGCGGTGAAGTACATGAGAGATCCGATCATTCCTCGGTACATGGTCGCATCAACCAGATCGCCACTTTCGTCGGGTGCCACATCGTGGTTTGTAGCAAGTGGAGTCCCAGCTGCCGAAGCATGTTCCATATCGAACCGACTAAGAATATCGCCTACATACTTGGTTTGATGTAGGAAAAATCCCTTAGGTGTCTGATCCACCTGTAACTCGAGAAAGAACTTCATTTCTCCTATAGCACTCATCTCAAATTCTGCCTTCATTACTGCTTCAAATTCTTTACATAATTCTTAATTTTTGGACCTGAAGATTATGTTATCAACATAGATCTGTACAAGCAGTAAGTCACCATCCTTTTCTTTGATAAAGAATGTACAATCAATCACTCCTCTTCAAAACCTGTGTTTCACAAGATGAGTCGAGAGCTTCTCATACCATGCTCTAAGGGCTTGATGAAGCCCGTATAGAGCCTTGTCTTGCTTGTAAACTCTGTCCCAATGATACGGATCCTCAAATCCCTCAGGTTGACTGATATACACTGTCTCTCAGATTTCACCATTAAGAAATGCACACTTTACATCCAGTTGATAGACTTTGATCTTCATGTAAGAGGCATAGGCTAGGAAGATACGGATTGCTTCCATTCTTGCCACTGGTGCAAAGACTTCATTGTAATCAATCCCCTCAACTTGTCGAAATCCTTGAACTACTAGTCGAGCCTTGTTTCTGATAGAGACCCCTTGGTCATCCTTTTTGCATTTTAAAACCCATTTAGTGCCAATGACCATAGCACCTTTAGGTCTATCCACCAGAGTCCACACTCCTAACTTCTTGAATTGAAGAAGTTCTTCTTGCATGGCACTCACCAAGCCTCGTCATTTAAGGCGTCACTTACATAATTTGGCTCAAATTGAGACACAAAACATCGACAGGCACCATCGTGAAGGTAGGCTTTTTCCATGACTGAGGCATAATCAGCTAAGTATAGTTGATTTCTTGTCTGTACTCTCGATTGTACATCTCCTATGACATTGTCCAGAGGATGATAAACATTTATTTGTGATCCAGGAGTGGTGGGTACAACTACCTCATTATTGATATTGTGAACTGCAGGTTCAGTATCTGAGGTAGTGGGAGTATGGGGTTCCGAAGTGTCAGTGGCATCAACATCTGATGCTTGTGTACTTGTAGTAGTAGGAACCTGTTCCTCCTGATCCACCTGATTATTTACCATGTCTTCATCGTTAAAGGAGGAGTCACTTATCTCAAGTGCTCCCCTTAAATTACTAGAAGGCTTACCTTGTGAGCCGGATGTTGTCGAGTCTAGTGACGATATGTTTAAGACATCATACATCATCTTTGTCGATAGCTCATCATCAGAAGGAGTGAGAGGAATATTGAAGGACTTGAAGAATCAATCATAATCAAAAAAAGAAAGCGGGTCCTTTTCTTGCAGGGGGGTGGTAAATCTCTAAACGTTGACGTTGCACCACACTTCTACTTGACCCGTTGAGTTGTTGTAAACCCTCTTGTTTGGTATGTTGTATCCTAGAAAAATACCTTCTTCAACCTTTTCACTGAACTTTCCTGATGTTTCTTCAGCGGTGTACATGGTGCGCCAAAAGGTTCAAGATACTCTAGATTAGGTTTACATCGTTGGAGCAACTCGTAACACATTTTACCATGTTGTTTAACCACCAAGACTCGATTCAGAGTCTAACATAAATTTGCTACTGCCTCGTTCAAGAATTGGATAGGCAGTTTCGAGTCTGCTAGCATCGTCCTGGCTGTCTCTATGAAGCTTCTGTTCTTTCGTTCAGCAACTCCGTTCATTTGTGGAGTGTAGGCAGATGTGACTGATGTATAATTCCCTTTTCTTTGCAGAATGCGTCCATCCACTGATTCTTGAATTCTGTACCGTTGTCTGAGCGAATCTGACGTACCTTTAACTTGTATTGAGATTCCAATTTGGTCACAAGCTGTTTGAACAAATCAAATGTTTCTGACTTGGATTTTAGAAACATTACCCAAGAGAATCTGGAATAGTCATTAGTGACTACATAACAATACAGATCTCCAGTGATGATCTAGGTGCTCACAGGACCAAACAGATCCATATGTAGAAGTTCGAGAGCCAATTCAATAGAGTTGACGTTCTTTGCCTTGTGAGAATTCTTGATCTGTTTCCCTTTCTTACACGCCACACAGAAATCCGGAAGTTGAAAGTTTTTGACATTAACTCCATTGACCAAATCATTCTGAATGAGATGGTTCATCTTCCTTGGATTTATGTGTCCCATTCTCCTATGCCAGGAGATGGATTCCTTCTCAGTTACCTTTGACAAGAAGCATTGGACTTGATGATCGGTTGTGGATATCTTTGATAGATCCAATACTTATAAGTCATTATACCTTAAAGCTGACATTAAAATTTGATCCTCCGGAATGATGTACTCCTTCTTCAACACGTAGCACTTCTTGTTGTCAAAAACAACCTTGAAACCTTTGTCACAAATCTAGGATACAGAAAGTAAGTTATTTTGTAGTTGTTCAACATAGTTGACCTTGTCAAACTTAACTTTCTGATTTCCCACTTCTCCCTGTGTAGTGATGTAACCTCCTTTATTTCCAGCAAAAGAAACATGTCCTCCTTTAATCTGTTTGACGTTTGAGAGGAGAGACAGGTTCCCAGTCATGTGCCTGGATGCTCCACTATCCATAATCCAAGTGTTTGTCATAGCACTATAACGAACACCCTGCATATTCAAAGGAAATGATTAGTGAAGGTTTGGGACCCAAGACTTAACTGGCTTGGGTAACCCAGAGGAATCACATATCATAAATTCAACCCACTGTCCATTTGAGGGCGAGGACATATCATTCTTCTTACTGCTCTCAGTATCAGACATTGGATTTGACTTTTCTTTCCACAAACCAGTTTTGTGCAAGGCCTGTTTGTGATAAACAGACGACTGGTTTATGGTTTGAACTTTAGTTTCATTAATTCTTTTAGGTGGGGTAATAGAACTCCTTTTAGAAGAAATATGTTTAGTATCATGAAGTTCAATATTCTTTCGTGGTGTTTGAACTGACGACAATTAGAAGCAATATGTCCTCTCTTTCCACAATTGTAGCACGATCAACCTTCTAGAGGTTGGGAAAGATGCCTCTGTGGGGAAGTGTGTGAGACCGGTGTGACTTTGGGTTTGTTGTTTTTTAACTCTTCTTGTTTAGATGTTTTAACTTCTTTAACATCTTTTGCCTTTTGTTTGTTTAGACTATTACGTGGAGCACGTGGTTGGGTACTTTGTTTCGTCAGTTTATGTTCAGAACTAGACGTGGTGGAAACTGACTCTACAT
>BJCM01087027.1:0-12842 GCA_018326385.1 Flaveria bidentis
TCAGACTTTGTCTTTAGACTTTTGTCTTCAGACTTTGTCTTCAGCTTTTGTCTTCAGACTTTGTCTTCAGACTTTTGTCTTCAGACTTTGTCTTCAGCTGATGTAGACTACTTCAGTTGTTATGATGTTTGTGGGACTTAAAGGTTTTTCTGATCTGGCTCATTGGTTCTTTTGGTCCAATAATCTCCATCACTGAAAATCTTATGAAGCACTCAAAGACAAAGCACATTGATATCAGGTACCATTTCATTAGAGATATTCATGATAAAAACCTAATTAAATTAGTCAAAGTTGACTCAAATGAACAATATGCTGATTTGTTCACCAAAGCCTTTGATGAACAAAGATTTAATTATCTTATTACAACTATTGGGATGATAAAAATTGACTAATATATCTTATTTGAAACCCTTTTAAAATGTGTCTTTTTTTTTCTTTGTCAAATACAATCTAAGCCCTGCTACAGAAAGTTATTCTTCACAATTCACTAAGTGTGAGTATTTCCGAAGAGAAAATCACCCTCGATTCAAGCTTTATCTTCCGAAGTGTTTTTAGTCTAGGAAGCATATCTTCACTACTTCCGAAGCTTGAAAACTTCTTCATTCGGAAGACATTCTTATTCTCGGAAATATATGTATTTACCTTCGGAAATAAGTTTTGCTTCGGAATAGAAAATCCTTCGGAAATACTTTTACCTTTAGAAGAAGACTTCTCTCTGTAATGGAAACCTTTGGGCCCCACACAGTAAAAAGGAAAGATTTTATTAATGATGTCAGAGTCTTTTAAATGGTTTTTCACCTTGCCACCATTGTCACATCTAACCCTAAACCATCTTTTCACCTTATCCACCCAACACCGCCATTTCACCCATTTAAAACCTAACTTGTCACTTTAATCTTTTTACCAAATTTACTGTCTAAAGCCTCCTTCACCCCAAATTCACCCTGCTCAAACTTGTTTCATCATCTCCTTTCTTACCATGACACTCAACCCTTAGCACAACCAAATCGCATTCCTTGACTCTACCAAGGATGCTGACTTCTCAGACATCATCTCCTTCCTTACCCAATCTGCCTACTTCACTCCTCTGACCGTGAAACCTACTATTTACTTGAACCACATGCAAGATTTCTGGAGTAACGGTCAGATAGTACTCCTAAATGGATCTAGGGTAATTCGGACAAGCATTTCAGGCTTGGAGTTGGTCATTACTAAACAGGTCATCCGGGAGCATCTGGAGCTCCACGATGAAGGCGCTCCTACTAAGTTCCCTAAATTAGACCTTGATGACACCTATCTTCAAATGGGATTCGTTGGAGATGTGAACAGGTCTACTATTTATAAGTTCAAATTTTCTAATAACTGGAAGTTCCTACTTCATGTTGTTCTTCATTTTTTGTCAAACAAGTCTGGGGGATGGGATCAAATCCAATATGAACTGGGCTACCTAGTTCATGGATTAGTGAAGAGCCTCCGCTTCAACTACTCAAGGTTTGTGCTGACTAACCTTCTAAGAAAACACCAAAAGGAGACATTCTTTATGTATCCTAGGTTTCTTCAGCACATAATCAACTATGAGCTGGACCAGAGTAAACTTGTCTATGCAACTACTCGGCATGTCCCTCAAATGAGGCAGACAATCTTCAAGATCTTGAAGAGAGTGTCCACCAACTTCACTGGAAGTCACACTGACCTTCTTCCAGGTATGATGGAGCCAATGACTCCTGGTGACATCCCTTGTTTTGCCAAATCTTCCTACTCATCCCGTCAAAAACAAATATCAAAGACGAAAACGAACCCTTGCTCAGTCCACTCTGATTGAGCAAGCCCCTCCTGTTCAAACTATATAGACTAGAGTGGAACCATGGGCTCCCACTCAGTTAGAGGTCTCACCATCCTTCTCCTTTGACCTCAATATGGGATTTGAGCCTCCTTAGTCTCAATACCCTGAGCTCCAAACCCAGGCTGCAAGCCCTCAGGAAGAGTCCCAAGACTCTCTTGAGAAACCAAAAAGGGACGACCCCACAAAAGGCTCAATGCCACTAGACATTGACCAAAGTCCCAGGTCACTAGGCCTAACTTCCCTATCCCTTACTAACCTTTTATTCAGAACTGATGAGGAGATTACGTCTCTTCATGGCAATGAAGTTGATCCATAACACTCTCTAATGGATCAACAGAGCCTAGAGGAACCTCTTGTCTCTAGCCCACATCAGTTAAAACCAACTGAGGTGAGTCCCACGGATTTGGAAGGGACTCATGTATATTCAGTTGCCACTACTGAAGAAAACTTATTGGATCCTCAGGCTAGTGGTACCATCTATGAGACTGAATCTACGACAACCGTGCATTTTGATGACTTTAAAAGATACATCTTTAGGCAAGGGAAACCAGGGTGCCAAGAAACCACATCTAGTGGTGAGGGTGAACATACAAGGTATGTTACCTTATCTCTCCGTGATTCTTCAAAAGAAGTTGAGGGTAGTATGCAACTCATCATTCAGGAGCTATTTTCTAAAGTCTCAAATCTTGAATCAAAGGTTAATACTTTAGAGGATAGGTCTACCATTCTGCAACTTGAGATTGAAAATCTCAAGGATCAACTAGCTGAGAAATAGATTGAGAGATCTGTTAGGCATGTACCAACTCAGGTCTCCTTGACCTCTTCCTTTAGCTCATCTAGCTCTCAAGATGATGCTACCAAAAAGGGGGAGAATGTTCAGAGACACATAACAGAGGAACCACGGAGCCTAGCTTTAACTTCCTTACCTGCTAGATATTCGGCTCCCACTACAACAATCTTTCTTGAGCCTTCTCAAATTGTCCTGCAAATGGACCCCAAGGATTCTCAGAGATCTCAATAGGATCTTTTCCATGTTCCTATTGAGATCTTCTTTAGATCAGCCTGGCCCTGATACGACTATGATATACTTTCGGGATGAAGAGCTTTAGAGGTTAAGTGCACCTTCTACCACTGTGGAAGAAGTTGGTCAACCTAAGGTCCAAATGGAACCTGAGATTGGCCCAACAAATGAAATAGTTGGGATAGATAGTTCATTCCCTCAAACTTCCGAAGCTAAAATCAAAGCCTTGGAAGAACAAGTTAAATCTTCCGAAGATGAGATGGAAGTTGTGGAAAGTCTGTTATCCTTGTCCGAGGATCTAATCATCACAGATGCAATTCTAAAGCTGGCGTCTGAGGTGAATAGTAAGGACTTTCACAACCGACCCCTAGCTCAGACAACTTCACTATCTTCATCCACCATGTCTCAACCTAAACCCTCCATCCAAGAACCACCAAAGTCCAGAACTTCTAAAGATGATAAAGGAAAGAAGAAGATGATTGCGGAAGAGCTTCAAGAGGTGGAGAGGATTGAGAAACTCAAAAGAAAAGGTAGACTCCCAACTAGGAAGTTGCTAGCTGCCAGTTCCAAAGCAGCTGCAGCCAACCAGGAGGCAGTCAACAACAAGAAAATGGTGGAGATCATTGACATGCTCTTCTGGCTTGGATCTGTCAGGGAAGATATACTCCTGCTACCACTAGAGGAGTTAGTAGAGCTAGAAAAGGCAACCATGCTACAGATTGAACAAAGGGAGGAAGCAGCAAGGTTGGCCTTAGAGGATGAAAGAGAAAGGGAGAAGAGGGAAGCCGATCTGCAACTCAGGAGGGAAATGATATCTTTCTTAACCTCCAGGGGTTTCTCTCTACAAGAACTATCTCCACATGATTATGACACGATCCTATGGCTCTTCAACAAAGAGTAGGATCAAGTGGAGAAAGGGAGGAAAAAATCTATGAGAGAGAAGATGAGGGATAAGAAGAAAAAGAAGGAAGAAGTTGGGGTCACTGCCGCCAAGAAGATAGGTGAGAAGTCCTAGATGAAGGATTATCTTCGGGCTCATGGCTTCTCTTGTAGGCAGGTGGGACCTATTTTTGAAAAGACACTCCAACGACATGTTAGTGACATCAAGGCTGACATTCGTTTGGGAAAGAGGAAAGATATGTACAGAAGGGGACAGGGTATGATCTTCAAACCAACACCTCAACCCCAACCTACAACCCAAACTCAACCCCAACCTCAACCCCAACCTCAATCTGAATCTTTCCCATTTCCTTTCCCTATCGAAACTAAGCCCATTTTTGATCCTTACACCCCTGAACCTACACCAACCACCATACCTATCTCATCACCATAACCACCTCAACTAATCATCCCTCAACCTAAAACCTTACCCAAAACCCAAACATCTTTACCTACCCAACAACCATCCAAACCACCCCCTCAGCCTTTTAAACATCTTTCCTTAGAGGAGTTTAAGGAGATCAAGATGAAGCTTAACAAATACACAACCTTGAGTGACATCTCAAGTGAGGAGGATTCTGTCAAGCTGACTTATATTGATGGATCCTCATGTTCCCTTATAAGAGATCAATTCCTTGATCTGCCATGTGGAACATTGGACCAGGCTGTTAAACTCCTTGGCCTCAACTCTGACTCACTAAATGATGAAGAGAATAAGCTAAGAAGAAAGCTGGTTACTCTACTCGATACAAAGAAAGGGGACAAGGTTCCTAGTCAGACCCTTGTGCCTAGAAAGAAAATTATCCAGTGGAGGTTCGATGAAGCCTCTCACAACTTTGTTGTGGAGAGAGAGAATGGAGAGAGCAACATGCTGACGCCTCTTCCCTGTTGCACTCTAGCATATTCGATATTGCTGAGTTAATAGAGAAGCCATTCTCCAATCTTTCCAACTCCGAAACAGCTGCTCACATCATAAATCATCTAAGCAGCCTTCATCTTTGCTGAGCTAACTACAAAAGCCGAGATTGAAAAGGACTTGAAGCTGAGAGAGAAGGAAGACAAGGAAAGGTCAACCACCAAAGGAAAGGCCTTTTTACAAATGGTGGAAGGCCCTGAATTAGAACCAATAGTTAGATGGGAGTATGACTATAACTCCCATCAACTAAGTCTCTTCAAATGGACTCAATAGAGGGTACATATCATTCAAAGTGACAGACTGGATCTCCTATCTATGAATGATTTGTACAAACTTCTTAGCACCACTTCCTGGAAGAAAAAAGAAAAAGATAAGTATCTGTTTTCCCTGGTGTTGAAAGTTTTGAAAAGCAGGAACAAGTGGGGTTTTGATAGCATCAGCCTAGGGGGAGTTTGTTGGATCATGAAGAAGGCTGGTGCAACTAAAAACAAACACTTAGACTATTTTTGGTGAAACTTGTAAGGACTTCCGAAGCTAAGTATGGAACTTCCGAAGGAAATGGAGTTCTTCCAAAGACAAAGTGCAAAATCAACTTCCAAAGAAAATGGTCCAACTTTCAAAGACAAAGTCTTCTCTTCCTAAGTTCAAGACTTAGAAGAATTTAAAGACAATGACTTCCGAAGTAGAAGTCCCCAAACCACAAAAGAAGCAACCTCTTCCGAAGTATAAAAAAGCTTCCAAAAAACTTGTTCTTCCGCAGCAAATTAACCTTCGGAAGATTCTGCAGTGAACCAATGGACATTGATGAGATTGTATATACAAAAGAGTTATGCCGATAAACGACACAAGTCGTTGGAATTCCAAGTTGGGGATAAGGTTCTTCTTAAAGTCTTACCATGGAAGGGAGTCATTCCCTTTGGGAAGAAGGGTAAATTAGTTCTTGTAAACTTTGATCGGATATGATATGCAAAAGTTTACATTACCTTATCCCCAACTGGATCGTTCCCTTTGGGAAGGGAGCAACTATATATACTTTGATCGTTACCTTTTGCATATCAAAGTATACCGGCTGTAGATATATACTAGGATACTTTGATCGTTACCTTTTGCATATCAAAGTATATATAGTTGCTCAGTGTAACTCTTGTAGTAAGTTTGTAAAGGTCTTGTAAACTTTGAGTTAAGAAGTAATATATACTAGGATCATGAAAATTATCTACGGCGTACCCAATGGACTTTGATCGTTCCCAATGGACTTCTAGCAACAAGGTTGGATCGGATATATACATAACCTTAGTTGATGGGAGTTATAGTCATACTCCCATCTAACCTTATCCCCAACTGTGTTGGATTGTATATACATTGATGAGATTGTATATACATTGATGAGATTGTGAGCGTCTGGATCAGATATGATATGCAAAAGGTACGCTGTGATGACTCACAATCTCATCAATGTATATACAATCCAACCTTGTTGTTTTGTAAGTGTCACGTATGGGTATGAAATATGCCGACTTGGTCAATCGGTCAACGATCACCCATATGTTATCATGATCACGAGAGGTGCAAGGTAGTTTGGTTATGAAGTCTATGGATATGTGTTCCCATTTCCACGGGAATTTTGGGTTGTTCAAGTAATTCACTAGGATGTTGATGTTCGGCTTTAACCTTTGTACATGCAAGGCACTTAGCTACGTAAGTTGCTATGTCTTTCTTCATTCGAGGCTACCAGTATTGTCCACACAGATCCATATACATCTTATCGGAACCAGGATGAATAGAGCAACGAGTTTGATGAGCTCTATAAAGATTATCACGATTTGGAACCCAAATTCGATTCAAGAAGTACAACAATCGATTAGGTTTTGTTTTCAATTGAGCTTGAAGATTGTACTCCAACTCTTCAGCCATTTTCCCTCTTCTTGAACCGCTTGTTTAGCCTCCAAGATACAAGTCTCGATGTCATTCTCAATCCTCAATTTTTGTAGTAGCACCGTAGTCTCATTAACATCAAGACGAATCTTAGTATCGAATTCCCCTAAGGTATCAAACCATTGTCGTCGATCACAAATTTCTTGAAACGAGAACAACTTGTTATGAATCTTTCGACTTAGTGCATCCGCTATGACATTTTCCTTTCTAGGGTGGTAAAGAATGTCATAGAAATAATTACTAATCAAGTCGACCCAACGACGTTGTCTCATGTTGAGATCCTTTTGATTGAAAATATGTTGAAGGCTTTTGTGATCGGTGTAGACAAAACTTTGTGGCAAAAACAACAACACCAAGTTCAAGATCATGTGTCATGTAATTTACCTAATAGACCTTTAGTTGTCTTGATGCATATGCTATGACCTTTTTTCGTTGCATGAGAACACAACCAAGGCCTTGTCTAGATGCATCACAGTATATGATGAAATCATCATTTCCATCGGCAAGGGTCAAGATAGGAGCATTACATAGTTTGTGCTTTAATGCTTCAAAGGCTTCTTCTTGTTCAGACCCCCTCTCGAATGATTTATTCTTTTGAGTCTAAGAAGTAAGCGACTTCACAATCCTAGAGAAATTGGTAATGAATTGTCAATAATAGCCAGCAAGACCAAGGAAAGAACGAACTTCGGTTGGAGTTGTAGGAACACACCAATTTTTTCATAGCTTCCACCTTTGTAGGGTCTACGTGAATTCCTAGGCTATTCACCATGTGTCCTAGAAATTGGACTTCCTCAAACCAAAATTCGCACTTTGAGAACTTTGCGTACAGTTGTTCTTTCTTCAACAGCTCAAGAACTTGTCGCAAATGATGTTCATGATCAGTTTTGGACTCGGAATAGATAAGTATGTCGTCAATGAAGACAATCACAAACTTGTCTAGATACGGCTTGCATACTTAATTCATGAGATCCATAAAGACATCAGGAGCATTTGTTAAACCAAAGGGCATAACCATGAACTTATAGTGTTCATATCGAGTACGGAATGTAGTCTTTCAGATATCATCATCATGAAATTGTAACTGATGATAGCTACGACGTAAGTTAATCTTTGAGAAATGGTAGTCGAACAGTTCTTGATGGTAAGTTTGTTAAGCTCATGTTAATCGATGCACATACAGAACGATCCATCTTTCTTCTTAACAAACAGAACATGTGCACCCCATGGCGAAGAGCTAGGACGGATAAAGCCCTTGTCGAACAGTTCTTGAAGTTCACTAGCTAGCCCTTGCATTTCCGATGGTGCCAGTCAATATGGTGACTTAGCCACGGGGTTTTCTCCCGGAATCAAATTGATCTTAAACTCGACTTCACGCATGGGAGGTAAACCACTAAGGTCATCAGGAAATACTTCTGGAAAGTCTCGTACAATCGGGACATCCTTAAGGTCTTTCCCTTTGACTTTCGTGTTGACCACGTAGGCCAAGAAAGCCATGTAATTCTTTCTTAGATATTTTTGGGCTTGAGTACATGACATGAGTTTGAGTCCTTTGGAGGATTTTTCACTGAATACTATTAATGTATCCCCCAAAGGTAAAAGAATTTGAATGCACTTCTCGAAAAAAATAATCTCCGCATGATTTTTGGCTAACTAATCCATGCCAATGATGACGTCAAAGCTTCCAAGTTTCATAGGAATAAGATTAATAAGGAAATCATATTCATTTAGGCTTAAATGTAATCACAAATAACAACATCAACAGTAATGGGTTCTCTATCGGTGACTTCGACAGTAAGCGGTCTTTCTAATTTCATATGTGTCTTAGCAAGTATAGGCTCAAATTTTAACGAGACAAAATTGTTATCAGCTCCCGAATCAAACAGAACGTAGGGATAAGAATTATTAATAAGAAACATACATGTTCAGTTTTAAAGATGTTTAACGATACAGGTAAAGCAACAAAAGAACTTAGATCATAAAGGTTGAGGTTGGAATCAACATACCGTTCACCACATCGTTGTTTGCTTGTGCTTGGTTTGCATTGATGTTGAAAGCACGTACTTAGGCTTGTGGAACATTACCTGCAAGAGGAGGGCATTATGGGTGAAAATTACTAGGTTCCCCACAGTTGTAGCAAGCACGATTAGCAACTAACGCGGCATTGTTTGGTGCACAGTGACAAGTAGCCAACAAGTGCCCATATTTACTGCACAGTGTATAGATGCAACACGGGCTATTACCCATGTGGTGATACCTACATACATGGCACAATGGTAGAGGACCAGAATAGGCCCTAGCAGCAGGTGCTTGTGCAACAGGAACGGGTTTCCTTTGAGGTACCTTGGGTATAGCCACAACAAAATTTCAGGTCGGTGTGAATTTGCACTTCTTGTTATTATAGGGTGGTTCATTCTTACACTCCTTGGTTGCTTCCACCTTTTCAGTCTATCTAGCACCTTTGACACACAAGGTGCCTGCTCGAATGTGGTTTTGAGTGAGTTGAGTGGTGATGGTAATTGTATCCTCCAAAGTTGTGGGTATACTACCTACCACAGTATCTTGAATTTGGGATGCCACCTCCTTAATGATCTTCTCAATGTTTCGGGGAACGGTGTCGACCATGTGTGGCAACAAAATACTCAACTCACGACGCTTATTTGAGTAGGCCAAATGATCTCCACCATCTTGTTTGAGGTTCAAGAATTCTTCCTCCAGCTTTTGTTGTTCACTTCTCGGGCAAAACTTTTGAATTGCTATGTTCTTGAATTCATCCCAAGATAGTGCTAACACAACATCAGCACCACGGTTTCTCTTCTCTCTATTCCACCACGTATGTGCTCTTTGTTGAAGAACACGTCTGGCATAATGGACTTTGAGTGCCTCGGGACACTCACAGTTGCTGAAGGTGTTCTCCATGGTCTCGAACCACTCTCGAAGACCCGTGAATCCTTCTTTTCCACTAAAGGTAGTGGGTTTACATGAATTGAAGTGCATAAACGTGCATGTTTGATTGTTTCTTCATTGGTTCACACTATTCTGACCTTGTTCATTGCCATTTTTTTTTTGCTAGTGTTGGTCATCAAGGTGCTATTCAGTTCGGCAACCATAGTTTGAATGATGGTAGTCATTTGTCGGGCGATCATGGCGGCCCATTTGCGGTCGGAGCTACCACGCTTTCCATGATGACGAAACATGCTGGATACAAAGTAAATTAGTCACAGGAATTTTAAGGTAAAAGATAATTAATCAAGCAAAGATTATTCATGACTTGTTAAACACACATGGAATGATTCCTTTTGGTAACTATTAGATCTAGGATCAATAGATCTAGACTGTTTTGTATAGGCTTAGAACTTGAATTAATAATTGTAATGAATACTTGTAATTCATTATTATGTATGCATTAAATGTATAGGTTAACCCATATATGTGTGTTGATTTATGTATGTTCGTAGGGAAAACATTATAATTCACCAAGTGTAAGAAACATCTATGGATGAACATTTTGTTTTTCCGTAGATATGTTTCTTACAAGTAAAATACATCTGAAGATCTTCTACAGATGAACAACCAGCTCTGAGGATGGAATAACAAGATTGCTTTAGAAGAACCATGTACCCTTGGAAGAACAAGATTCCTGCGGAAGAACAAATATCTACGGAAGACAATATTCCTACGGAGTCCAAACACTTGTATTTAAATAATACAAGTGTTACAAGTCAACAAGTCAACAAGACAGTTATGCGAATCCCAAGAGATTTGGTGATTCCTTAACAGAAACAATTCCAAATTCCAAGAGATCCGATGTTTCCTTAATAGTTACATTATTGTCTATAAATATGGATCCTAGGTTTCAAATCTAGGAGACGGCTTTGATGACAAACATCAAAGCAACAATACAACAACCAATCATCACATCAAATGACACAAACCAAAACCCTAGTAGCTGTCACACCATCAACCATTCAAATCAATATCATCCTATCTTTCACTGTTTATTTGTAATCATTAACCAGTTTTATTTAAATACATTTAAATTGAATCTTTGTCTGATCATTAATTGTGTTCTATTCATTGTGTACATCTTAAGTATTAATCATTATTGATTTTGCTTTTTAATACAAACAATTGAACCAAGGTAATGTTGATTCTGCAAACGTTAATTTGATTTTCAATTAACACTGATAATTCCTGATTGCGATCCAAGCATTCACAAGTGGTTTTAGAGCCAAGTGCTGATTGATTTAGATCAATTGATCTATCAGTGTTATTTGTGTTTAATTGTTTGCTGAATTCATTAGACTTGTCAGTTTTTACTGATTAGATCTATTGTTTTTCTTTTGAGCAAATAGTTTTTGTGTGATATGTAATTTGTTGTTCAACAAGTACAGTTATATTGCTTGATTAACTTGGATCAATATTCAAATCAATTGAATAGCAGATATTGGTTATTGATCGACATTGATAAATTGTTCTTATTTATTGAACAAATTCACTAGTTAAAATCTTAGATCTTAACTAATCATGAGCAACTTTGGTAGATCATCATACCAACCTCCAAAGTTGGTAACAAAAGTAAATTTTAAATCCTGGAAAATCAAGTTCAGGAATCATGTCAATTTTACAGATTTTGACTTATGGGTCTCAATAACAGAAGGACCTTAATTCCACCCACTCTTGGGCCGGATTATAATGACCATAATCAACCCATAAGTACAAAAGATTTGTCACCTAATGATGTAAAGAAGGTTAAAGTTGCTATTAAAGCATACAACTTGTTTAATATGGCTTTACCTGAGGAAATATTAACCAGGTGTGAGAATTATAAAACAACAAATTCGTTGTGGAAGATTCTTCATACACTTTGTGAAGGGAGTGATGAAATCCGCAGCATTAGGAAGGACACCCTTCGTTCACAATATAAAACATTTCATCATATTGAGGGTGAATCAATTCCTCAACAACTCCATATGTTTATGCAACTTGTTACAGAGATGAATATCTTGGAGTTTAAATACACAAATGAGGAATTAAACAAGAAGATGCTCCATACTTTACCAGAAAGTTGGAAGCAAACTGTATCCATATTCAAGAACACCATGGACCTCAAAACAATTGGTTTACATACTCTAGTAGCTAAAGTTGAGGCTCTTGAAATGGATGAGAAATCAAGAAACAAGGGTGTGAGAACTCATGTATCACCATATCACTTTAAAGAATCAAGGAGTGCTGGAAGTGCCTTTATTTCCAACAATGATGGTGATAACTCTTGTACTTTGAGTGAAGATGAAGAGGAAGTAAGTTTCTATGCTTTAAAACCTCCTAAGAAATCTTCTCAAAGTAAGTCAAGAAAAGAGAAAGCAAGAAATAATGATAAAAAAGATACATCATCAAAAAAAACCATCAATCAACAATTAATCAGAGTCCATCACCGGCATTCTGGATTCTGAAGAACAATATGCAGCTTTTGCAGCTTTCAATTCAAGTTTTCAAGCTTACCTAGGAAGCTCATTAACCTCTGCCAACATGTGCCAACAAGACTTGGAAGAACTACCTCCAGATGTAGTGGAGGAGATTGGATCTACAATGGAAAATGGCTATGATTGCTTATAGAGCCAAACAATATCTCAGAAGAAACAAGAAATTAGCTGCTGCAAGTAAATCATCACGGATTGGTGTTGATAAGTCAAAGGTAAGATGCTTCAAGTGCAATCTCTATGGACATTTTTCTAGAGAATGCAATCAATAAAATTCTGACTCAACACAACATCAACAACATCAGTCTAAACAAACATTATCATCTCAATGATCCTTGAGGCAAAAACAACTTACCAACTCATCCCCACCAGCCACTAATACATCAGAAGGAACAAGCAACTCAAAAGAATCTAGGCTGATCCATTCTTCAAGATGGAACCTGTGACTGGAGTATGTATAAGAAGGAAGTTTTGGAAGAAAATCAAGCTTTAATGGCTCACATGGAAAATAGAGTTCCACCCATGGCAAGTGAGGTAAAAGACATGTTATATTCATCAATATGTGTTAAGGAAGTAGAAAGATATAGAGTCCATGCTCAACAATTGGCTGATAAAGAAACAATGATTCTGAATGAATCTCATATGAGAGAACATAAATTATATCAAATAAAAATTAACTCTTTACAAAAGGATTTAGATAAAATTGTTTCT
>BJCM01087036.1:0-16742 GCA_018326385.1 Flaveria bidentis
AGTTGCTCATTCTCAGCTGCAAGAGTGTACTTTTCACCATGCAATTTTTCAATGTCAGAGATGAGAGATTTAATTTTGATTTCAAAGCCTTTTATTTCTCTCTTAAGCATCTCTGACTTGACCTTTTCTTCTTTTATTTTGTTGGCCAATTTTGATTGTGCTCTCGATAACCTTGTAGTTCAGTAATGTATTTATCACTACAAAGGTTAGATTTTACCTCAGATGGCATGGGAGATGAACCATCATTCATGTGAGCCATGAGTGCGTGATTTTAGAATTAAGGCTTTACTTCCTCTGCATATATGCTCCTGTCACATACTCCATCTTGCTTGATACCAAGAGCATTTGTAGATGATTGACTGCTTCCAAAAGCTTGACTGGTCAGTTGAGGCTGAGTCTGATATGTTTGTTGTTGTTGTTGATGATGATACTGTTGTTGATGATTGTTGGAGTGAAAACTTGAGTTTGGTTGTGAAGATGACTGGCTCTGAGAATTCCTTTGAAAGTTGTTGTTTCTTCTGGGAGCATTAAATTCTCTAGAGAAGTGGCCAATCATGCCATAATTGAAGCACTTCACTTTGGATTTGTCATACTCAAGCTTGGTGTTTTCATTAACGCTAAGCTTCATTCCTTTTTTGAAAAACTTCTTGGCTCTCATAGCAATCATGGCCATTTGCCACTACAAATCCATTTCTTCTACATCATCTGGATCCATTTCTTCCAAGTCTTCCTGGATCAGATGTGCAGAGGTGAGTCTTCCTCCCAAATAAGCTTCAAAGCTAGCAATAAAGGCATTGTAGGTTGCCTTTTGTTATTCAGATCTTGTATGATCAGGAGTGTTTGAAGGAGTTGTAGAGAATCCTAATGATTGGGATGATGTTGATGGCCTATTGGTTGATGTAGCTACAATGAATCCTGTAGTCTTTACTTGATCACTGGAGGAAAGAAAATCATCCTCCTCAGTAATGAATGCATTTTCCACAGAATGAGTGTCTGAAGGAAACTTGTATGCTTCAATTACTCTGGATCCTCCGAGGTTTCTACTTCTTTAATCAAGCTCCATTGCTTCTATTTTGGCTATTATTATATTCAGGGTAGTACTCTCAAGATCAAGAGTGTTTTTCAGCACGGTCACATTTTTATTCCAGTTTTCTAGAAGACTATGTAACATCTTCTTGTTTAACTCTTTGACTTTATAAGTGACTCTTATGATCTCTAAGTCATTCACCAGCTGCACAAATCTATGAAGTTGTGTAGAGATGGACTCCCCTTTGGAGTGATGAAAGGTTTCATACTGATTTACAACTTTATCTTTGTTAATTTCAGCAACTTCACTGCTTCCCTCACACATAATCAGCAATGCATCCCATACTGCTTTAGCTGTACCATACTTTTTCAATCTTTTCAGCACATCCATTTTTAGTGCTTGAGTGAGTATGGAGTAAGCTTTGAGATTAATCTTAATATTCTTGTAGTCATCATCATCAAGAGTCAGATCCTCAATAGGTATTCTTGATGTTTTGTAGATGGCAGCTTGATCAGCAAACAGTGTAACAGGAATGTGTGGCCCTTTGCATATTGAGATCCAATAGTCTGGATCTACACCTATGATGTAATTCATGAATCTTATTTTTCATTGCTTAAACTCAATTTTATATTTAAGCATGGGAGGTTTTGGAGTATGACCATGTTCTGAAAAATTATGTGAATCTATTTTAAGAAGGTGTTTTTGACTTGTTTAAATGTAGATTAGATAAGTTTTAAGTTCAATTAGTCCAACTGGTCCAAATCATCCAACACATGCTTATTGAATCAGATTTGTTTATGTTTCTGTGTTACTATTGCAAATTTTGTTATATTAACTGTTCACAGCTTCGAATGTGAAGACTACTGCTTTATTCTTGAAGGTGAGAAAGTATGAATAGTAACTATTGAAGAGTATTTTCTGTTGTTTACTAAGTAGAGGTGATAGAACACTCAATTAGCAACTCAACCATCAGATCAATCAAGTTCTATTCAAATCTTGGGTAGATCTAAAAGAGAACTGATAGCTAAAGCTCTGATACCAATTGACTGGGTGGTTAGATTGAGATTCTCACTAGGATCGAATATAGTGATCGAGTTAATGATTGTAAGGCGGAATCAAACAATCAAGAAACATTCAATGCAAGAAATACTCATAAATGCGTGTTTGTATTGATGAAGGTGATTGATTACAATAAATGTTAGGGTTTGAGCATTAAACAGTAATAATACACCTTGAGAATGTAAAACACAAAAATATTCTAATTGTCTATCAACAATCACCTCATGTACGAGGTGTTCTATTATATTTATAGGTTGACAAGATGCATTTTTTACAAAATGACTAAACTCCCCTGACCTATACATCAGAATTAGTCTAAGTCTTCATCAGCATTTCTTCTGTTCATCCGCATTGACATATGAGGATGAGTTGGACTTGATCAGCATTTCTTCTTTTTTTATCCGCATTAGTAGTTTGGTCATCCGCATTGAATAATGCAGATGAACAAATACTTATGCGCATTTGTTGTCTGGTTATCCGCATTGGCAAATGCGGATAAGAAAATTTTATCCCCATATCTTTTAGGCTATCCGCATTTGTTATTGCGAAAGAACAAACACTTGTCAACATTTTTTCTATGTCTTTCGCATGTACAAATGCGGTTAGCCAACACTTGTTCTTCTCAGCAGATTCTTCATTAGTTTTAGTTCTTGGGCTTGGGGAATTTCCAGCAGAACAACCATCAACTCACCAATTAAATTAGAATGTATGATCCTTTTAGGGTCCAACAGACATTGAGGATTCACCATCCTCACTTGCAACTGTCCATACTCAGCAACTTCCTCAAGTTCTCATTGATGTGGACTTTATAGACTCCTTCATTCGGAGTCTTTTTTAGGAAGGTATACCAAGGGCAATGCCATCTCCACCTCAAGGAGTATACCAAGGGCAATGCCATCTCCACCTCAAGGAACTTCCAACTACAACATAGTGTGGATGTATGATGCAAACAGAAGAGCCCTAATTCTTCAAAGAGTTCAACGGCAGCAAGAAGTCTTTAATTTTTCAGACCTTGAACTACTATGAAGGTTTTGACCTGATCAATATGCCACTTGTCAATCCAAGCAAATCTAGACAAGCTGACAGGCTGGCACAAAGGATTTAGGACAGATTTACTAAAGAGTTTAGTATTAGAAGGACACAAAGGCAATTAGGTAATACTATTGGTCAACTGTATGTTAAGGCAGACCCTAATATTAACTTCGAAGGGGAAACTTTGACTGAAGGCCCAGTGGTAGAACCAGAGAGCCTTGTCACACCTACAACTACTTCAGCAATTGATTCCCTAAGTGAAGCACCTGCTGGTGAAGGTGTATCACAACCTCTCTCTCTGGCCAGAGCTTGGAGGCTACACCAAATAATGAAGGTCAAAGCTCTCTCCCCCCTGTGTCACAAAGGTCTGTGAGTGACAAAGGGAAAATGAAAATGACTTCTGAGGAGATTGAGGAGGAGAGAGAGAGAGAGAGAGAGAGAGGAAGAGGAAGCTAAGGGGAGAAAGTTTCTCTGGGTCTGCAGGATTCATGGAAGTTGCAATCAGGGCTGCCCCCAGACCAAACACTCAAGATAATGAGTTGAGGGCAGCCAGGACTACTTATCTACAAACCATGAACTATGACATTGATGAGATTATATCAGGCATCTACATTTCTTCCCTTGTCCTTTGAGTATGTAGAGTTTGAGTATATCAAAAAGATTGAGCTTGAAGTACTTAAAGAACAAAAAGCAACTAAGAGAAAGATGAGGGAAGATGCAGCAAGGTCAAGAGCCATCATCCAAAAGAGCATGAAGAAGTCTGCTGACAAACAAAGGATGATGAGCTTCTTAAAGCTGTATGGATTCTCCAGAAGGAGACTTGGCCCTATGTCTCTATCTACAATGGATGAGCACATCAGAGTAATCAAGCAGAAGATCAAAAGAGGAGAGCTACTTGACTTACATTCCCCTCTAAGTGAAGTTCTTCCTGAAGGAGGTTAAGGTTGAACAACCTAAGACAACACAACCTAAACCTCCTGTTGAGCCTTAACAAACTTCATCTTTTGATTCACAGCCGGTCAAACTCCCTTTCCTTCTGAACCATTGAGGGAGGAACACCCAACTAAGCAAGACAAGACTGATCAACAAGGTGTTGCAGACAAGTCTTCTCAGTTAAAGTCATCAAAGAGGAGGAAGAGGATGACTTCTAAACCAAAAAAAAGAAAAAAAAAGTCTAAACCATCCACCTCCATACCTTAGGGTGAGTCAGATCAACCTGTGGAAGTGCATGAAGAGGCCTCCCAATCAACTCCAATTCAAGTGGCCCCTCTTGCTTCTAAGAGACCCATCTTATCCTGGACTTTCACAACTAATCCAGAAAGATGGCATGTGATCAGAGATCAAGGTGGTGTGAATAAATATAAATGGCAAGATTTATTCAACCTACCTCTACAAGATCTCTTTGAGATGAGAAGATACTATGAAAGTCTGAGTCATCCTAACCATCTAATGAAGAAGGTCATGGTCATCATCATGATGACGAATGTCAACTGATGAAGATCTTCTTTGTTTTGGTAGCATTAGCCTAGGGGGAGTTTGTAAGGATTCCAATAAGTCTGATGCAGTCAAAACATTCAAACCATCCAAAGTCTCTCTACATGTATGCACTAAAGTACTGAAGTAGAAATGCTTCGGAAGTGTTATATCTTACATAAAAAATATTCTAAGTGTAAAATATTCCAAAGCCAAGACCAATATCTTCCAAAGCCAGATATGAAGCCTTTCGAAGCTTCAAAGACAAAGTCTTCCGAAGCCAAATTATGAAGACAGATTTCTTTTGAAGACTTTTATGTACATGGTATTATCTGATGTACTTTTCCATAAAGCTTGACCATCTTTCCGCTGCAACTCTGTTTAACTCACCAACTTTACAAGTTGGCAAAAAGGTCCATGCTTTTGGTAAACTATACATTGAGGTCTTGAGTCTGAGCTTTCTACTTTATGTACTTTATCATTTTTGTAATATATTAGGATGTGAGCTATGGTATGTCATAGTCACAAGTCAAAAGGAAATTTGCCTTTTGACTCTACATTTGATTTTGTTGTCTAGTCTTATGTATCCCGCTGGCTTTCAAAGTATGGCCGACTGTAGGATGTAGTATATGTATCTCAAGTACTTGTAACTTTCTATAATGCTTTTGTAACACTTTTTAATAGAACTTAAGAAGCAATATACAACATTTTTGAAAACCAAATACTTGTGTTGTTTGCTATCTTGTTTTGTCTCTTATTTACTTGTGTTCTTAGCATCTCCTACTTTAGTTAACTAGTACCCTATTTGATCTGTTAAGTATTCTAAAGAACTCTCCTTAATTGTGTTATTGTGTTGTAAAATGCATCACCCCTTCTAATGGTCCTGCGATAAATTGTAAGAAATCACACAAATAACCAATCGGTGTCAAATTTTCAAGTTTTCAGTTAGGTGGAAAACAACCCTTTCCATATTGGTGTAAAAGAAACACTATGTATTCCAAGTCAGATGAATGTGAAGGTCAATCTAATATATCAGATCCATCACTATCTCATTCCATCTCTACATGTTCTTCTTCCGGGACTTCCTCTTGCTATTCCTCGAGTTCCTTTTTAGGGTTTTCCTCTGGTTCTATGACGATATGCATCATGACAAACTGGGCTTCGAGGTCACCAAGTCTTACCCCATGGTTATGGATTGTGTCATCCCTAGCATCCAAATGGTGGCTCAAACTTTTTGGGGGCCTGAAGCAGATTACAAAGTCAGGGCCATTTTTGCGAAACTAAAACTATTTTTCTTTCAATCCTATGATTCCTATATCATTTTTTATGAATAATATAAGCTAGAAAACCTATTGCTAACACGTCTACGTACACAAGAAAAATGTCATTGGACCAACAACTCTTTCAGAGCGTAGAATGATTTGAAAGGAAAGAAAATTATATAGTTAAAATGGTGAAAGGATGCTAACCAGTTCTATGAGCATGCAAAAGATCCAAGATGTACGAGTTATGCATAACGACATCCAAACATTTCAAAGCAATTAATGTAAATCTTAAAGAAAGTTGTCATTTAGGTCATTATTTTAACAATTATTATTAATGTAAAATTAAAGTGAAGTAGTATAAGTTATAAGAACAATTTTTAAAATCAAGCTTCAAATGCATGCCATTATTAAGAATTAGTATATACATCTAAAATGCAGTAATTTATAAACCACCTTCATTCGGTAATTGTGTCCTCGTTAACATTATCTCCATTGACTAATCAAATCATATTTTAGGCTAAAGATCGAGCTTGAGCTTGCTTTGGTTTGGCTTGTTTGAGTTTTTTTATTAAATTGATCTCGAGTAGAGCTCTAGCCTAATTGACTCATTTACACATCTACACTCCTAGAAGTAATAAACACTATACAATAGTAAAGTATTGAACCTAAAACATGAAGATTAAATCATGAACATAACATCCCATTTTATTAATAGATTTTCTAACAATGAGAACATCAGTCCACAATTAGCGATCAAAAATCATTCAATATAAAAGGACTCATAAATTAACGATCAAGAATTTATTTAACGGACTAATTTATTTACCTACTAGACTATTTGAACGGTTAACAATTCAACAATTGTTATAAAATAATTAAGAATGAAAAGTGTGGAAGACCAAACCTAAATCTTGAACAATAAGAAATCAAACAAGAAGCGTAAGCAAATGGATCAACGGTCATAATGAATGCCACTAATATCTCGAGGCGAACAAGAAGCAAAAGAAATCAGACAAACCGATTGTCATTTAATCTTCCGAGTTCTTCGATTTATTTCCCAAGAAACCGCTCGCTCCCTTCCAATCGTGCTTGTCGGCTTGCCGCTCGTTCCCTTCCAATCGTGCTTGTCGGGTTGCCGCTACTCAGCTACTCTCTACCAAGTCTGTTAATGATAGTTGGATAATAGAAAAAACCTAGACTCAATATATAAAAGAAATTGGAAAATTGGGGCCCTAATACTTTGGGGGCCCCAAGAAATTGGAAAATGTGAGGTGGTGCTGGTGCGGGGGAAGGGGTGGGTATAGGGTAATTTTAAAATATAATATATTAATTTATAATATGTTTTATTTTTTCATTCAAAGGTATTTTGGTCATTTAGAAAAAATTAACATAAAAGTTAAAGACCCATCCAATTTGGAAACCAATTGTGTTACTTTTTGTCAAATAAATGGACTACTGAAAACATGCATAAGCACATGGACTTTTCATATAATTAACTCTACACATTATAATTACTGATGTTGACTTGATGATAACTAATATGTATTAATCTATATTACATATAAAGTATTTAGAAGGGGTATTTTAAGATAACCTAAAATTAAGAATACATATTTTACTCAATGCGTATAGTCATTTTTAATAGTAAAATAGTAATTATATCATTATGTACGGATTACACAATTACTAACACTTACTAACACTTACATAAACGTTTAATAAATTTAAACTATTTGATATTTGAAATTTGCATTAGTTTAGGAATTTAAGAACCAATTATCTTACCATATCCATTATATTAGGGATTTAGTAACAAATTATTAAATGATATTTAAAATATGAGGTAACAGAATTTTAAACCTTAATATTAACACTTATGTAAAATTTTAATTAATTTGAATTAGTAATAAGTGAAGTTATTTTTTTTCTGTTACATGAAGTTTAAATCATGGGGTAATAGTGAAAAGAACATTTTTAAACCTTTACACTAACCGTTGCCGTAAAATTTTAACAAATTTGAATTACTAATAAGTAAAGTTATTTTATTTCTACTAAATGAAATTTAAATTAGGAAGTAATATTGAATAAAAACAACTTTAAATACTTATAATAACTGTACACATATATAGCATTGAGTAATAAATAACTTTTAATATTTATAATAACTGTACACATATACTAACTTTAAAAGTGAAAGGTACAACTCTTGAGTAATCTACTATATATGAAACATATGAAAGTGATATTTTAAAATATATAAAATTAAGAATAAATATTTTTTTCAATGCATAATACACAACTACTTTTGATGGTAAAATAGTATTTATAATATTATTTATATATTACCGCTTATAATTATTTACATAATAACCTTACACTTACTAACAATTACATATAATTTTATATTATCTACCCATAAAAATATATAAGTTATTTAAGATTTCAGCTATATCTTTACTCTATCACATTTAAAAAAAATTTAAAACTACAATTGTAACTTTTTTTTTTGACATTTTAGTGTAAACATTTTGCTAAATGGAACTGTATCATTTGAGTTACAAATAAGTTAATATGTAAATGTACAACTAGTTATGCAAAATGTATTTATTTGGTGTTTTAAATTTTAGCTTAAAAATATAATAGACTTTGTAAAAATACTACAAGAATAAATAAATATTAAAAACAAGTTCCGGATTTAAAATATCGTCCCGCCGCATTGCGCCGACACCCTTCTAGTATAATAAATGTATCTAGAATTTTATATGTTTTTTCTAACGAACCAATGTTTTGCAATTTCTAGTTTTAACAAAATTAACATAAATATATATTATTTAAGGTTATAATATATATTTAATTCCAAATTGATTGTTTATTATATTTTATTTTAACCGCTACTAGTTAATTGGTTCGGTCAATATCTAACCTTATAGACAAGTAAACCGTACAAATATGTTCGTAGTAAACTTATTGCTAATCCTTAATTAAATTGGCTTTGAATTTTTATCGTAGAAAAAACAATAGGAAATACATGTTTCAATAGTACGTTTACAAACAAGAATATTCAATACGAACAAATGATGCATTAATTGAGACAAGTCCCGATAGTAGTATCTATGACACCTTCAGATAGTGATTAGTTTCTTTAGTTGATGGTTTTAGCTATAATAGTTACTTCTTGTATTGTAGATTGAGGTATAGCACCTCTATTTAGGTGTTGTGTCTGTTGTACCTCAATGTTTATTAAACAAATACAAAATACAAATTTGAGTGTCTTTTTATACATTATTTGCCTGACATTCACAAGTCAATATGTAGATAATTCAGTCACAAATATTTTTATTAAATACAACTTTAGATAAAATGTATTAATAACTATAATAGGTTTCTTTTAGCACCTATATTTTAATATAAAAAATAGTATAGTAGTGCCATCAACAAAGTTTTACCTGTAGCTTATTTCGTGATGCTTTTAAAATCCGGTTTGTATAATAGTTTATTCTTTAATCCACGAAAACTATATGACCTTTCCCTATACCTTGATTACCGTCATTTAAAGTGGTATGACTTTTCTGTGTTTATATAATCATTCTTGTGCCCAACCTTTTCCATGACGTTTTTGATTTTGAGGTTTACATTAACCTTTTCGCAAATAAATAATAATAGTAGTTGGCAGCATGAATCATGATGTTTAATCCTTCATTGCGTAATCTAAATACTAAAAGATCTGTGAGAAATCCAAGTATGACTTGATCAAGCTATGTTGCTTTCCACTAAACAGGTTGTATCCTTGAGTTTGTATAAATATTATAATCTCTAAATATTTGTAAATCTCACTTGCATTAATATTAATTTTTCTGCAAAGAGATAATGCATGAATATCAACTTAAAGGCATTTAAGTATTACTTTATTGTTTTCCATTAAAATATTTTAATAAATTGTAAAACATAACAACTAGTAGGAACCCTGTGTTGCGCGCGGGCATAAAACCGTAAAAACACATACTTATAAATGTTTTTGTGAATCCACGTGTTACAAATTAAGTATGTCGTTTAAAACATTCAAAACCTCTATATAAAAAAGTGAAATCATCATAAACCCGTGCGTTAAAGCAAAACCGTTGATTATATTAGAACTTCATTGAGAAAAAGAAAGCATTACAAAAATTAACATTAGACCATTGATAAAATAGGCATGCCTTAAAAAAAACAAAACGATTTAAATAATAGCTTTGATAGAAATAAGAACGTATAAATTTAAATTTAACGAAATCATTTTTTCAACAGTTGAAGGATAAAGAGAAAAAGAAATTGTTAAAAAATTTAAACCTTGAATCAACTTGACAACTTGCATATTAGAACATACAATTCTGTTTTGAATTAATTTTACCTTATATTTGATATACCATGGAACATTAAATTTTAAATTTTATAAGTATAAATAAAAACAACAAAAAATTATGAGTGCGTCAAAAACAAATAAATAAATATAAAATATAAAGTGCAAAAGCCATTTATTAATCTTGTCCATAATCATTTCACATCTGCCTACATTAATTATAATTTGTATTTGATAATAACTTTCTCTCTATATATCTTGGCTACTTTTTTTAATTTGTATTTGAAAATCAATTGAAAGTGGAAGGTGCGGGACAAATGAGTAGCGATACCAAATGGTTCATAAGATAAGACATATAATCATATAATCTGTCACACATTTAAAATTCATGTGTGGAGTTTTACCGAGAGTCGAGTGAACAAATCAGGATCCACGTCATTAGTTACTCAGAACGACTATATGTACATTTAAAACAAATAAGAGTTTAAACTTTAAAAGATTTCCGGAAACGTTTTGTAAATATTTCAAACACAAAGTTATAAATGTAAAATGCCCAAAACACGCCCCGAAACCAATGTACGTAAGTATGCAATAAGTCAAAGGTAAGCTTATGATTGTTCAAAGCATGCTTGACATGTTGGTGCTCCTAAGGGTAGCTACTAGTAACAATCTAAGAAAAGCATAGTAAAAGTGTTAACACGACGGTTATTGAGTTCATGAGTTTATAAATCATCATAAGCAATAGCATTTGTAAACATATAAACAAGTGTATTGAGATAGATAGCTAGTCTAATTTCATTAGTAATAACCAATAGTGATTTCGCGATCGAAACTAACTATGTTCATTATTGCCTTTCGCCACCACATACCAAGTCGTGACGTTGTTAGTCGTTTAGGATAATATTGCACCCGCTTGACCTCCAGTCATACGGGTGTGGCTTGTCAGACCCAGTAGTACTAACAAATATTTCACGTTAGATTCCTTAAGAGTAAATTGTAAATTATGTCCTTTATTAATGTACGAAATTACATGGTATGTCCTTTAGTTTTAATAATTACATCTAATGTCCTTTTTTTAAATTATGTGTACACCTTTTGTCCAATACACTAACTTTTAGTTAACTTAATTATGTATCTCTCACATGATGTGCATTTTTGTCATTTTCTTTTCACATTGAATATATTAAACAAAAACAATTAATTATTTTATATGAAAAATAAAATTAAAAGATATTGGATCATTGGGTAAGTCAGTGAACCCGCATTCCTCTTTATTGCCCAATATTGGTCATTTTCACCACCTACAACATCTTACACACCATCGAAACCCCTTGAACTCGAACATACAACGATAGTAAGATTAAAATCCCTAAATCACTTTTTGTACATCGTTGTTTTTTGAATTACTGACTTATGTTATTGTGTGATTAACACGAGACTCATAGTTCATTTTCTTGTTTTTATAATTATATATGCAATTTAAAGAATCAAAGGTAATCTCCAAGTTTGTGTTCCTTATTGATTTTTCATTATTTGTTGGTGTGAGTACTTTATAAAGTATTTATGTGTATTTTTTAG
Source organism: Flaveria bidentis (assembly GCA_018326385.1). Taxonomy (NCBI): domain Eukaryota; kingdom Viridiplantae; phylum Streptophyta; class Magnoliopsida; order Asterales; family Asteraceae; genus Flaveria; species Flaveria bidentis. Next base: position 11,771 of record BJCM01087036.1, read on the forward strand.
TGTTTATTGTTGATTTCCCGTCCTTCTAAATGATTTATGTCTTAGACTTCTTACTTTAGTAAATGTTATTGGAGGTTGTTGTCATTAAAAGTTTTGATTGGTTTCATATTTTACCTAACAGTTCGATATATTTTAATTTTTTTTCTCATTTAAAATTTTTATTTTTTATAAAAATTTTAATATATTAGACGTAAAAATAATAATAATACCCTCATGTGAGGGGGCACATAACTAAGTTACCTGTATATTTAGATGATAGTTAGTGTAATGGACAATATATGTGCAAATGTTTTAATAAAAAGAACATCGTATGTAATTATTAAAACTAAAGGACATGTCATGCAAGTTAATATAATAACAAAGGACATAATTTGTAATTTACTCATTCCTTAATTAACCGAAAGTGAAAGGGCTTTCAATAGTATAATGCACTATGTCACACTAAACACATGTTATAATAGTAAAGCATTTTAAAATAAGGTATGCTTTCTCCCCAAAAAAGAGAGTAAATAAAAGTGGGGCATTGAACTCACCTGGTGCACAAACGAATAATAATAGAGAACTAATAGTGAGTGCAAAAAACAACCCATTAAAGGTTACCTAGAACACGTGAGTACATAAGTATGTGTAACAGAAGTTTAACAACCCTAAGTGATCAATAAACACGTTGACCCAAGGGTTTTGGAAAACAAAGACTCATTTGACCTAGTTGACTTATTTGACCCGTTGGTGACATGCTAATTGAAATCTTGTTTGATCAAGTTTAGTAACACATTATACATGATCATCATAAAAGTTATTCACATATGCCATATTATAAATCTTAAGTACTAACAAGATCATCATACCAACATAGATTATCATCCAACACATACGAATCTAAACCAAACATATTTCTTAACACAAATATAATTACATCACAACTAATAAATCATACTTGAGTTAATGATGAACTACATGTTATGTGAAGCCACTCATGACTTCACACCCTAAACCCTGCCAATCCTATAAGTAGGGGCCTCAGATTTGCACGAGTGTATGGCGATCAATATCAAATTACTCAACAAGATTCATATCAACTAACATACACTCACCAATGATCTATTATAATCCCAAACACGATTCCATAACCTCCTAACATAAACTCAACACTTTTGCAATATTCCATAAAACCTAGATTTCCAAGTAACCCATCTAGTATCCATACAACCTAATTAACACATTCTAAACATTAGGCATCATCAACAAGCATTATATCATGATCCTAACATCATAGACATGCCTAATTTATAATATCTAATGATTCTTATAAGTAAAGTTTTCCTTTATAAAGATCAACAATAACATAAGATTGATCTCACAACAATAATGCAGAATATTATCATTGCGGTATAGAAAGATAGAAGATAAGAAGGATTATTAATAACTTTCTAATTGTATTGTTATATGATTTTGAATTAATTACAATGATAGTGAAAATAAAGAAATGACAAAAGTTTACTAATTACATAAAGAACTAACTATTTATACTCAATTCTAATCTTCTCGCTTAGTTCTTGCGCGACATGTACTGCTCGCACGACAAGGTTAGGTTCTCGTGTGATTTGATCTTGATCGTCTTGATATGATTTTCTGAGCCTCTAAGGTTAATCCCTACAATCTCTCCTAGGCTCGGTGAATCAAAGCTTTAGAGATCCATGTCTGCAACCTTGTAACTACCCCCGTAACCATACATCTTGTTGTCCAGGGCATTCATAATCAACCAGCCAAACTATGCTGCCAAAAAGTGAACAAATATATCAGCTGCAATCGAACAATCTTGCAACCTCATCAAATCATCCCTTCCAAACTTAAGCAGGTCAACAGGGTCAGTGATACGGTAGTCTTTATCCATATAGTGAATCAATGCATGACCCATCTCCTTCTCACAATCCCACCATATAATCTTATACAAGCTATTAAATGGCACTAGAGTGTGTATAGGGATCTTTCAAACATATATTGGATACTTATAAACCCTTATCTTCATTAGCTTATTCGTGTTTGGGTCAATTTATGTCTCATCTTCAATGACTCTAGATTTAGCAGTTTTGAAGTCCTTGAAGTTGGTCTTACTATGTCTCCATATCAAATTCCTTATCCAGATCCTCTTTCCATAGTGACTTGGGTTGATATATGGAACACGACCCGTAGCTTATAAATCTGAAGCTCTTAGAGTATGAAAGTCGTGGTCGTCCTAAAAATACTCTATGGCTCCAACCTTTCTCTTTATCACATATAACTTCTTCTCAGCATCATACGCCCAACTAAGAATAGGTTCAGAGTTTCCATACCTTGTGAAAGGTTTGTAATGTCTTAGTGTATGTACATCAGCTCACAGTGGAAGAGCCTCAACAGTAATATTCCTGATCTAATATAGAACACGTTGACAAGTTTAATCCACCGTCTTGTCAATAATCTCTTTAAAGCTTGACTCCTTAACAATCTCACCTTCTTCAATCAAGACATCAGAAAATAAGTCCTTAAGACCATTTCCAAATATATAAGTGTAAACTACATTCTCCTCAAAATCACCAAACGAACCAAAATCATGAGCTTCTTTAGCAATCAGTCTCTATTGGAATGGATAGAATTCTTTCCCATATGCCCCTTCAGTAGCGGGATCTAATGGAGTGTAATCAACTGTATCATCGTGACTTGGTCCAGAGATATTGTTAGTACCCGATATTCTAGAAGCGCCAATAGCTAAACACATATCACCTCCCTGATCACCATCATCATCTTTATCATCATCATCCTCTTCATCACTGAATCTATAGTAAACTAGATCTAAATCATCATCATCATTCACTAGGTTAGGAATAGGCATAACATGCTCAGGCTCCACAAACACATCTTTACCAAACAGTACATGTTGATCCTCAGTAGCCTAAAGAGGAACAATAGACTAAGGATCTTGATCAACATTAGTAGTGTCTATTGTCCTTATGGTCTCAACAGGATCAACAACATACTCTATAACATGAACGGGATCATCAGCAGGTTCAAGACCAGTAGTTTACCGTCCACTAGATTCTCCAACGTTCGTGGTTTGGTGTTTAGTGAATGAAGAATAAACACGGGAAGTGAGATCACCTAAGTTCTACACCATAATCTGAACATAGCTGAACATAAACTATTGCTAATGCTTTAAGCTTTTTATCCTCTTATCCTTCTCTTGCATACTCAGATACATATTTTCAATAATCCAGTTCTTCTCTAAAATCTTTTTCTTTAACACACCAACCCTTTGCTCTAATGTAACCCTTGTGTGTAAGAATGGTGCAAACTCTAGTTGCGGTCGTGGCTCTAGAGAAGTATTAAGGTAATCAACATCACTAAATAAGTTGTCATGTGTTTGAGCCCTTAGTGATGTTCTCAACACATTCATAGTAGCAGGCATAGTTGATGATGTTATAGTTGGTGATTCTGTAACAATCACTGGTGTAGTAGCCTCGCTAATTGTGGCAGGGGTATATGATGCGGGATCATCAGTACTAGTCGACACAGTGGTCATTGGGGTTTGAGGCTTACGCAATACTCCTCGTCCTCTACCCCTCTCACGTGGATTATCAGACTCAGCCTTCTTCCTCGCCATCTTTTTCGTCCTCCTATGAGGCAATGGTAAATCTTCATGAACAAAATCAACATCTCTATCCATAGCAGTGCGTTTGGTTGGAGTTACTTGCACTTTTGGACCCTCTTGAAATACATAAGGTACATTTCCGATCTAGTCACTATCAGTCTCACTTCCAGTTTTAGTGAACCGGGTGTTCACCTCATCTATATCAGATATGTCAGCACCTTGAGAACTTTCATGTGCTTCTTGGGCAGTACTGGTAGATGGTCCAACAATATTAGCTTAATGAACTTTGTAACACTCGGTTATTTAAAAAGACAAGAAATGAAGAATAAAAAGAAAGAAAAGCAATAAAGTCCAAGTGGAGGGACCAAAAGTGTCCAAAAGGACACATTTTTGTAAAAGTTGGTGTAAAGGTGGGCATGGACGCCCACCCTCATTTCACATCACCATCCTCATTCGTTTATTTAGAGAGAGAGAGAGAGACAGAGCTCTCGGCTGAGGAAGAAGAAGAAGAAGAAGAGAAGTGAATTCAAGGTAAGAATTCAAGGTTTTTATGTGTTTATGACGGGCTTTATCCCGGTTATATGTTTATGTGCTTATGTGTTTGTGTATGTGTGTGGGTGTGTGTTTGGGGTTGTTTTTAGGTGCTTGAACTCAGTTGCAAAGGGTTAGAAAGGAAGAAACACCCAAGTTGCACCAGGTGAGTTTTAGACCCTGGTTTTTACGTGTTTTAAACTATCTTTAGGGCTGAAAATGTATTAAAATGATTTTTCAAGGTTTATGTATGTTACCCGTATGTATTATTACAGGACCGTTGAAGGCTTGCAAATTACAACACAACAACACAAAGAGGAGAGTGACTCAAACTTAATCAAACAGTGAACTGGATTAACCACACAAGATGATACTAAGAACACAAGTAATTAATGAGACAGAACCAAAAGAATACAACACAAGGAAATGGGTTTTCAAGATTGCAGTATATTGCTTTCTCAGGTTCTATTACAAGCGTTACAAAATTATATATTAAGTTACAAGAACAAGAGAATACTTATACTACATCCTACAACCCGACCATACTATGAAAGCCAGGTTGGATACAATTGACAAGACACACAACAGAATCAATTGTAGAGTCAAAAGGCAGATTGCCTTTTGACTTGTGACTATGACATGCCATAGCTCACATCCTAATATAATACAAAAAGGATAAAGTACATAAAGTAGAAAGATACAGACACAAGACCTCAATGTACAGTTTACCTAAAGCATGGACCTTTTCACCAACTCATATAAGTTGGTGACTTTATCAGAGTGTCAGCGGAAAGGGGTCCAGCTTTAAGGAAAAGT
>BJCM01087037.1:0-15825 GCA_018326385.1 Flaveria bidentis
TGGCTCTGATACCACTTGTTAGGATCTGGTATTTGAACAAAACACCAACTGATTAACGTGTTAAACCAAACCAAATAGTGCGGAATCCTATTTGATTGGCGATCCAATTAGTGAGAATGCACGTAGACACAATGATGTATTGAATCTAACGTCAAGAATCGATTAGGAATCGATCTACAACATTCTATGAACTTGGAGTACGAACTTAGAGGCTTCTGGACGGCTAGGGTACATCTGGAGTCGAAGTGGATTCCATCCTTTTGTTTTTCCACAAATTAGGTGGTATTTATAGGTTAGAGTTGCTCATTCGGGCGACTAAACCATTAACATGGTTCATTAGTGCGATTGAGCCATGCGGTTGATTCATTCGCACGACTGAGTGTTCAGTCGTGCGACTGAATCAGTCGCATGAAGTTGTTCAGGCGTATGGACTATTTAGGCGTATAGAGACTCAATCGCATGGCCATTCGGACGCATGACCACTGTTGGGGCGCATGGTCCAGTCGGATGCATGTAAACTTCTCTTAACCAAGTTTGAATGCATTCATTATTATAACATTATATGTATCAATTCAAACAATCACAAACTTATATAATCAAGTCAATATACACAACTCATTAATGAAATATTAAACATTATAAATCACAATCAAATATCAGTATTTCATTAAGTACCCAATAAGACATTCAAGACATATTACATTGAGATCGGAATCTAGGTACATATATGTATCAACAGTTTTGATTTAATAAAGATGATATCAATCAATTAAGACCAAGAATAATTAAAAATGATTCAATAATTTAATTTATTGATTTAATAGAAATTAAGTATAATATATGAAAAGAAATAATTAATTTAATAACTAATTATTTAAAACTTGATAAGAATGATTAATTGAATACTTATTAAATGACTTTAAAATTATTTAAAATCATTTTATAGAGTTTTGAAATTTTTAAATGATTTATAATAAAGATCTTATAATACAAACTTTAAGAATAAAGTATAATAGAAAGTTGTATTTTTAAAAAAGTTTCAAGTACTTAAATAAAATATCAAGAAATAACTTTATTAACTATTTATATATACATGGTTAAATGAAAAGATAACTAATTATTTAAATGATTATTTAAATAACTATTTAAATAATTATTCATTTAACAAATTGATTTATAATGTTTCAAAATAATCTCCATTTAAAATAACGTGATTTAAACGATAAATAATTAATAGGAACGTTTGGACCAATAATAGTTTTAGTGATTTAAATCATTACTTAAAGTCTATTTTTATAAAAAAAAAATAAACTAAATACAATCTTTGTTTTATAAAAAAATATTAAAATATTTAAAGAAATAAATTTACAGAAATGAATAAAGTGACTTTAAAAATAAATAAAGTTTACAAAGTTAATTTTAATAAATTTTCAGAAATTATTTATATTTTTAAAAGGCTGAAAAAACCAAAAGAAAAATAGTTTAAGGGTGCCCGGGTTCGAACCTGGGACCTAAATGTTTGGATGGAAGCGTGTAACCAGTGAACCAGGGTCGTGGCCTTGGTTTACTTTGGTTTTAAATTCTTTTAAACACAAAATAAGAGGTTTCCCCCAAACCTCAAGAACCCTAGATTCATCATCGAACAAATTAGTGTATCAATCCCTATTGTTAAAAGAACAATCATGGGGCTTTTGTCCCCCAACTAAAACCGAGTGTATTGCAATGTTTAAATACCTGGATTGAGATGGAATTGATAGCGAGAGAGAAAGAGCAATGTCGCGACAGAGGCAAGATTGGTTCGAGGTGCAATTGTCGATATTATCCAAATTCGTTGCACCAGAAACATCTATATACCCCAATGAACGAAAGCCCTCTGTTAATTGAGAGTGAGATTGTGGAAAAGGTTGGGTTCGACTAGCTATGGTTCACGACTTGTTCGAGGTTTGATCTTGGGTGTTCGTTTGTTTTGTAGACGAAATTGAATATGTAGATAGTTTAAGAATAGTTGAAAGATTGTTCAGGTGTATTTAATTGGATTATTATTAGGGATTAATGTTTGAACATGTTAGAAATTAAGGCTGACGGTTACCGATCTAAACCGATGCTCATTGTCGAATCTAAACCCAAATTAAAGTGTTCATAACATTCGAAACGTACACATGAACCGATTGGAACGATTTGAGGTTGGAATTTGAAGAGAAAATAGACGTTTGGAGGTCGCCGGAGCTCGGCCGGAGGGTGGCCGAAGCTCGGCTGCCGGAAATACGGGATCAAGGGGAAGATTAGAGTTTTTTTTTATAAATTTACACTTAGGTCCTTGTTGTTTAGGTTGTTTATTATCTCATATAAAAACCTTTAAATTAAGTTTTGGAAATTACAAAATTGGCCCCAACTTATCAAACCATTTTATAATTGATTTTGTCTTTTAAAACTTTAAAGGGTTTATAAATAAAAAGAAATAATTTATTAATTAATTAAAATTAAATCTAATTCTCATTACAACTTATAAACTTGTACAAAATTATAAGTTTTATAAAAACTTTGATATATAATCATTCTTTTCATGTTAGAACTCATAAATGACAATAATTTTGTAAATTTATAACACTTTATTTTATAAATTATAAAATTATTATAACTTCTTTAAATGGTTTAATAAATGAAAATTAAAAATTATTTTTTTATGTTGGTTACATTTATAACCCATATGATACACTAGAATAAATAAGTTTAATAAAGAAATTTATATCATATGAAAATTCAAAATGAATTCAAGTTCGGATTATAATTTGAAAATTGGCGGATGTACACCATGCGTAAAAGAAAAACAACAAGCTAAGTAGAGGGTTGAACCAAGAGTTTACAATGAATAGGCAACATAATTTTCAATTCAACAATATATCTTCTATTTTGAGAATTTTTTGTATGGGTTAATATTCGAAAACATGCGAGGTCACTAAACCTTAAAGGTCATAGATTACAAATAAAAATCATAGTCACTTGACCTCAATATGAATCAGTGGGTAAGCCATTGTTATCATTTTAATAAGAAATTAAGGAATAATCAAAATGGTTTAATGTTAATGACGGTTGCAAGCATCCAAATATTGATAAGCTTGTTCAAAACAGGTTGCGAGTTGGATCACAATCATGTTTGCATGAGCTCAATAACTTTGGTCTAATGTTCTTGATTGCCGCTACAACCCTAAGAGCTCAATAACTTATGCGCGTTCACTTACATTAATTAAACCATAACAATTTATTCTTTAAAACTAAAATGAAAATAGAAAACAGAAGAACCATGGGCCCAAGCCCAAACCCAAACATAAAACCAAATGATTCAAACATTTGAACCATTAAAAGACTAATTCAGATGTTGTTAAATTACTCGTAAGTGTGATGATCATTACCTTAATATCTAATCTGAAAATAGTCAAAGCTCTTTGACTTACAAAGAAAGACCCAACGCCCATAAATACCAAAGAAAAACTCAGAACATTATACATCTAACAATGTCCCCTCAAGTAGGGGTGTTCATCGGATCGGATAACGGATTATTCGGATCGGATTATTCGGATTTGAAAATTTCAGGACCCTATCCGAAATCCGATCCGATCCGAATAAGGAATTTTCTATCCGATCCGAATCTATCCGAATTCAATTCAATTCGGATCGGATTCGGATAATATCCGAATAATCCAAATTTATCCGAATAATCCGAATAAACCAAATAAGATTTTTTTTTTTAAAAATTTTTTGTTTTTTTTTGTTAATTTTTAATATATTGTAAGTTGGAAATCACAATAAAAAATATAAAACTTAAAAAAATAAATTGTACGCAAATTCAAAATTAAAATATAATAGGTAATTGTATAAAACACGAATATTAGAATCTCTAATTTAAAACAACGGTCGATTATTGCATAATTATTTAAGATTATGACTAAAATGTGTAAGTATTCATGTGTATTGAGTTGAAAACATAATAGATAGTTGAATAATGAGTTTTGGGCTAGAAATATACTTGAAATCTTATTCGGATTATTCGGATATCCGAATAATCCGAATAAAAAAATTGTAATATCCTCCGAATAAGGAATTCGGATTCGGATGAGATCCGATCCGAATATCCGAATAAGGATTCTGATCGATTTATTCGGATTCGGATACGGATCGGATTTCGGATAGTTTCGGATATCGGATTTTTTGAACACCCCTACCCTCAAGGACATTCAATTTGTCAAATATTATACTTTACAACATAAGCTATTAGTATATTTACTACTTTGAAGATGTTAGTATATACAAATTTTACATTTATACTCGTTTCGGTGAGCCTATAGAAATCAGTAAAAGTCTTAACCTTACCTAAATACGTCTATTGACAAACCTTGACGAGCCCTACACTTTAGGGGCAAAGTTTAGTGAGGTGCGGAGAGGCCTGCCTCTTCTCTTTTTTTATCACTATTGTAATTTTATGACATGCTGCTGTGAATTTTATTAATATATATAAAGTTTGTTCTTTCTAAAATAATTTACTTTCAACCCCATTATAATGTTGTTCAAGCTCTGCTACACTTTGCACTCATTTGCAATCTTAACAATAAACACAAGTTTGCAAATAACATTAAATACAAGTTTGTCTATAGAACTTAGTGACACCTGAAATCTAATAAACAAACTTAGAGATATATACTCTTATGCTCCTTATGTGGTTCACAAAACAAGATGACGTGTATATTATTTTGCCCTCTTGCAAATATTCACCCAACTGGACACACCCCACCAACTTTTCCTCCTATTTATATGGAGCTTCAACTGAACACACTCTTCAAACCACCCATTGACTTCAAACCTCTTCTTTGACTGCAACACTTTGGCCTCTTTCAACTCAATGGCATCAAGCTCAATGTACTCGAGTAGCTCGAGCTCCTCGTGGACCCCCCAACAGAACAAACTGTTTGAGAGAGCCCTTGCAGTGTACGACAGAGACACCCCTGATCGGTGGCAGAAGATCGCAAGGGCCGTGGGTGGTAAAACTGCAGAAGAAGTGAAGAGACACTATGAGGTGTTGATTGAAGACCTTAGGCACATAGAGTCGGGCAATGTTCCTTTTCCTAACTACAGACGTTAGTCTAGATCGATCAAATGGTGACGTGACTGAGGTAAATTAATAATGTGATTTAGTCGATCACTACATGAAACTTTTACTTTCACGTGCAGATCGGTCATATAGTAATGTCTGTTGATTTCATGTACTGTATGCAACTATGCATTGTAATATTTATTGGATTTGGTCTATATAAACTAAAATTCAATGTCAGACTTGTTATAAATAACGGTTATAGGCCTGTATCGATTAATTTCAATGTAAGAAGCTATATTTATATTTTGTTTGATCGAATTGGATCATGATTCATGCATGCTCACAGATATGGCGGGAAAAAAGCATAAAAAACAAATATGAAAAAAACGCCTTATAGTAGCCAAAGTGCCGAATGCAATTGTTCGCCCTCTTACTAAAACCGTCTCATTATATCTGTAAAAATTTAAACTCACATCACTTTTGTGACGAATGAATATCATATCACTAGACCCACTGGGTCATAGGTCACTAGAGGTGCGCTTATGATAGTGAACTTGAAGAATTAGAATTAATTAATATTTTAACATTAATTAGAATTAATTAATTACCACAAATATTTTAATAAATCATTTAGGCTAAAAAGTGTCATCAAACTACACTTAGTGTCGATTAAACCAAATGAGCAAGATATTAATAATTCTTTTTTACTTCAGTTTGTTTGATGGTCAAAATATAAAACTAATGTATTTAATTTATTATAAAAAGAATTACAATATATATAAGTTTGAAAACGAGGTGCAATATTGAGAATAAGAATCCCCACTGTCACTAGCGAGAATCCCAAATATCAGTTTAAAGAATATGATTCTTGATTTTATAACTCAAAGCCACAGACTAGCTTAAATCAACTTCTATCATTTTCATTCTATTCTTTAACTTTCTTACCATCAATCCAAGCAAGCCATAAACATGTAGCGGTCAAATGTCGCATACGGCTGTGTAACATGATGATAGAGGGAGGAGGTCAGGAAACGGGTTCACCAGGGAGAGGACATCAAGCGTATTATTGATGTGTGTGTTACATGATGCATCTTTCGTATTAAGTCTTGTTGGAATTGAATTAGATATACATAAGCATGTGACTATTAATTTAACTTTAAAAAAATTTAGGTTTCATACTTGCACCTTTTATCGAGGATAATTTTCTATACCAATAAACCACAAAGCCATAGACTGTCATAATATAAAAGATATGAAGATTTGGAAAATAATACGCGCATTTATTGAAAAAGTTAATTTAATCTGAATCAAATTTGTATCTTAAATTAAACCCAACAAATCAATTTAATGTAACTGTACGTTAATCCAAAATTATCACAAAATGACACATGATTCACATGAGATATAGACATACATGATAAACTAGTATTATCTTTCTGTATATTTCAATATAAAATTAAAGAAACTTTAAATAAAGACTTAACACAAGCCATACAACAATTTAATAAAGTAACAACAAGAACTTCCCTTTTCCAAAAAAGTAACAACAAGAACTTATGGTGTAGCGTTAGTGTCCCTTCAAATTTTATGGTGTGGTATAATATGATATGATTTGAAAATATAACTTGTGATTAGTGAATTTACAACGTAATGTAATGGAGGGTTATGTTACACTCTAAGAGTTAGAAATTTAACCTCAAGTTAAAAATAAAGCTTCAAACTATTTGCAAGGATTGTATTTCAAAAGAGTCTAATCATATCATTGGTGGTATACCTCATTGTATGTGTCAAGTTAAAACTTCAAAAATTTTCATTGTGAGGCCAGCTCACATGCTAAAAGTTTATTACTCTTACATTCGAAGATCTTGGGTTCATACCAAGTAATGGTGTAATTAAAAATATGTACGGATCGGGTAAAACTCAGACATGACGACCCAGCCATGTTATCCACGACCCAACATGCAACATCTAATGTTATTTTAACAGCATGCATGCATTTTGTGATGATTTAGTTCCATACAAATTCTTTCAATGTTGTTATGTTTTATGATACAAACTATTTTAAAATTTTATGTTTTACACGGGTTGAATACAAGTATTACATTAATAGTTAAAAATTATATTACTTTTTTTAATAAATATTTTTTGGATTACGTATAATCAACCACTTTAAGTAATATTGTATAACAATATCTTTTAAACATTCGTTTTTTAACAACTTTTATTAAAATATGATTTTTAAAATTTCATTTTTTTAATTTAATTTAAAAAAAGTTTTCTATATTAAAAAAATTATATTATTCATTTTTAAAGAAATAACATTGTCTAATAAAAGTTTTTTTTACAATTTAAAATAATATAAATAAGATTTTTAACATTTAATATGATCATTAAATAATTACTCTTTCATGCTAGTAACATATGACATGAAGGTACCAGAAGATGACATGTGACAATGATAGTATAAAAAGTAACATGTGATAAAATTTTATTTTGTTTTATTAATATAGATTCTTAAAAAAGTAGTTCATCCATTTCTCTATGATGTTGAAACATGGGTGGTACTATGTAATCACTTACAACTTATAGCATAACTTCAAAGGAACAGAGCAGAGAGTGAACTAGTGAAACTTTTGTAAGTTTTCTCTCAGTTTTGTGAGTTAAAGTATTTCCGTGCTAGTTCAAGTGTAATAACTTGAATGGTATTTTTGAAACCTAAGGTTGGATTAAGTGGTGTGTATCTTGGTTCAGTTTTGATTTGCCATATGTTTATTGTGTGTTGTTTCTATAACACAAGCAAGCATTAGAACTATATATTTATACTTGTTTCATATGAATTTTGATTTCTTCTCATTACCATATGCATCAGCAACTCTTTTAAAAGGGAGGTCATAGGTTTTTTCCCGGACAAAAGTTTTAAACACAGTTTTAAGAGTTTACCCTAAAATATTTTCAAGTGTCAATTCTATTTATTCTAAACAAATACCAGGTATTAGTTGTTCAAAAATACTACCAACCAACAGTTTACATAAGCGAGTTTACTCGTGTTGGAATAAAAAACATGACATACGTTAGTAAACATAATTCAAATGCAATTATAAGCGGACAAAGAGAATAAAGAAGATTAAAGATATTCAACTAATAAAGCAGAAAAAAAAACAAAACAATTTGACCAGCAAAAGTTAACCAAAAAAAAAGGCTGCTACTTATAAAACTAAAGCTTACGAAACAAAAAGAAAACAAGATCTAATACATCGTCTCCCTAACGTAAAGAATTCAATTTGAACAACAAAAAGTCGACCCCATATCTCCACGTCATCACGGGTGGGACTCCACAACATGCCACGTCATATTCCACTTAATTTTATATAATTGTTTTCAATTTTTCATCTGGTAAAGTCATGCACAAGCCCTGGTCTGTCAGTGACGTTGAGCCGCCATGAAAGAAACATCGAATCTCTGTCTTCCACGTCATCCATGAATCTGTACTCATTTGACGCCGCCGGTGAGTAACATGATGACATTTTATGGGTTGATTGTGAGTAATCATTAACCCATTGGTTACTGTTTATCGTATACTGATGGTGGTGATAATATCCCTCCGTCGCATCGCTGCCGGTTGTCGCCGCGGCTGCCGCGGCGGCGTTTGCTCGTCTCTCCTCTTTCTTGTATCGAATTCCACATGCATTGCACAATGACTGCAAATATGTAACAAGTTATAAACTTATAATTAGAAAATTACGTTAACTAGGTTAATCGAAGAACGTTAATACTTTTGGATTAGTTATATGAAACGTGGTGCGGTAAAGAATGTTTTTAGAATCGGATCAAATTAAATGATACATAAATGATAAAACGTATAATCATTTATATACTTATGATGTATATCAAATGTAAAAATAATATATGGAATCGGATCAACAAAATGACATCATAAGTAATAAAAAGTAAAACCATTTATATATTTCTGATGTATATCAAATGTAAAAATAATATATATTTTAATGTAGATTTGCATTTTTAAAAACATAATGACTTATATGTATAAAACATGAATTTTAAAATACTAAACTAATTATAAAAAGAAATAGATTGTTTAAAATCTAGCTTAACACGGACCAAATAGGTAAAATCATACTGGTTTTACGACCGGTTTTCCGGTCCAACTAGTCCGGTTCTAAAAACAATGTTAGCAATAGAAGTGTATTACTACGTATAGTAATGGTGTTTCTTTTTAAGTGATTGAGTAGTCTATACTGATGGTGAACATCAATGTAGATTTAAACGTATATTTAAAAAAGTGTTTAGTTAGCGGTTATTGAAAAAAAAACTTATATGTGGATTAAAGATACCTTAGGGCCGCGAGGTCCATTCCTCCAAAGCGGAGTAGATGTGGTGTCGCAATTAGCGCACCGTCTAGAAAAGAGGCTATCAGAGGCGGTGGAATTATTTCCACCGCCATGATTGGTTGCTTTATGAGCCGACGGTGTAGCCGAGTGGGTGGAAGGTTGCAAAATGTTCCACCAACTAGACCCACAACGCTTTTCATTGTGCGTTTTCTCACACTCGTCCGACAAGCGAGTGGAGGGTGTGCCCAATGACAAAGTACAATCAACGGAAGAAGGTGAAGAAGCATAAGGACACATGACCTCTTGCTCATAAGGCATTGGGTATATGCTGGAAAATGAGTTTGGTTGGTAATGGTAATGGCCACAGGAACATGGACCCATCATGGTTGAACCGGTGCACCTACTCATGGTTAGTTAATGTGTGATGTGTTGATGTTGGTGATGAGATGGTGTTAACGTGTGTTAAGTTTGTATAAGTGAGGATTTGTGGACCAATGAAGAAGTAGAAGAGAGTTAGTGCAATGAGAGGGTGGGGGTTGGGGGTGTTTATATAGGTGTACCTGAGTGGGTCCAGTGGAAGTGGAGTTGTAAGACTGAATATTCCACATGTGTTTTTTTGTCGTTTTGTCTTGTTCATTGCATTGAATTTTTTTTATTTTTTGGGAAGGCTTGTTCATGACATAGATATCTAACACTTCCTTATTTTTAATCTTATTATTACCTTGAAAATTATTTATTTTCTCTTTTCTAATTATATAATATATTTTTTACTTTTATTAAAAAAAATCTTTTTCACTCACAATTGTTTTAAAACTATATTCAATTTATAGAAATGAATTATGTTTTATCAAATATACAGATAAACACATTTACATATATATAAGGAACCTACACTCGGTGTTTTGAGGTCGGATCGGACGGCCGGATTGACCAGATATCAGACGTAGGAGCGAAACGAGCTGCATCAAATCGTTTTGTAGTCATCAGACTGGCCGGTTCAGGTTTGATGGCCAGACCAGGAACCGTGTCGGACCAAATTTAAAATAATTTTAGTTTTTTTCTTGTTTTGGATTTTAATATATTTAAACGGGTGTGTTGAACGATAAATAGGAGTGTTGGACATAAGTTTATTGTTGAATATTTATATAATTATAACGCACACATATAGAATACTTACATTAAATTATATATAAGTATATATATAGTATCATATATATAATTATGACGTTATTCGGTTATTGAATCCGGCTCGACTAGTCGACCAATAAGATTACTAGTTCGACTTCCAATGAAAACTTTTCCTACATTGCTGTAACATTTTAAACCTAATTTTTATAAACAAAATATGTTTTTTTCTTTCATGAATTTGCTCATTATAAATTGAAATTAATATGATTTTATAGCCTAATTGTGTAATATACGAAAAATGCAGATATGTGAGTATGAAGTTACCAAAATGCAGTTTACATTTTTTTAATTATTTCACTAAAAAATGCTTAAGAAAGGGAAAAGGATAGGAGTATATATAGGATGCAATGATGGGTATGATGTAGATTGCTTTTCTAGCTTTGTATTCTTTTTGTCGTCTATAAGTTTCATTATTAGCATTCATATAACTGTTTAAAGTTTATCTAGGGTGTGGTAATCACTTATACAATCCAAAACAGAAACGAAAAATAATTAGATTTCACGTCTCTATTTTGTGTTGTGTTCTCTCAAACATTATGATTAATCACCGAACCGTGTAATTTCTATATAACAAGAAAACACGATCACGCAACTTTAAAAGCTCGTCTAGTCACATTTTAAGTTTTAGTTACCAATTTGATGTCACTTTAGTATAGAAGGATTATCAATATAACTTTAATCACCCAAATTCAAGACTCATCAAACATCAGTTTTTTTATAAATAAAAAAATGTTTTGGAAAACTAGAAAAATACTCAAATGATTCAAGTTATATAGAAATAATAAAAAGAGGGATTTTGGGGGGTTGTTTATTGAGGGGATGGTCAAAAGAGGCCACGTGACCGGGAGACAGTCATCCATGAATCTATATACTTCTCCGATCACGAGGTGTATAATCTTTTTCTTTAATTAAGCTTTAAAATTATAATCATTTCAAGTAAAGAATATTCCTTTGTAAATAAATTTCGTGACGGAACAAAGAGGATAGAAAACGAACAATGACGTAGCTTGAATGAATAAATCTATAGGGGTCGAAAGTCATAGATCCCAAATCAAGTGATGAAATACACATGAATTTCAATTATAAGTTAAAAACAGAATTCGGGCCCCCCAGGCCCTTTAAAACCCAGGTCAAATCGGTATAGTCAAAGCTTAATATCTAAGACACATATTTGGGTATGAATCCTGGTCGCATGAATTGGCTTTAAGAGTTTCTGTGAATATAAAAAATGTATGGTTTGAGGTTTATACCAGCATGATTCATCGAAACATACAAACTCATTTACCTGTGTCATACTTGTTAATATATATAATAATTTACTGATCCATAAATTTGTATATCAACCCCAAAGACATCTTATTTATATTTGTCATTTGTTAATATAATAATTTACTAATCCATGAATTTTTTTAGATTTCTATATTTTTAAGCTTCTTGGGTAATAAAGTTGGTAATTATTAACAAACTAGGTGTGTGGGCATACGGACTATACGTATAAGATCATGAATGAGATATGATTTTACAATCTATGAAAGTAAATTATCAATGTTTGTTCCAAACCCATCTCACTGTCCCTACATACTACATACCATTTATAACTATTAATTGAGCAGAAAACAAGAAACATTAAGACTTAAACTCCTGTTTTGGATCAACTTTTATTTATTGGACCTTAAATTTCAATATTTTTCATGTTTGTTTTCGTTTGGTTTTAAAATGGTTCAGAGGGCCGGGGGAACCGGTGGCTAGTGTACAGGTGCACTGTAGTCATTTGATGGGGAACAAAGTGGCTAGTGGTTAGGTCTGGGGGTGGGGTGGGGATCAGGACCAGGTGGTCAGTTGGTCACTAGTCTTGTTAAACAGTGATAAAGGAAAAAAGAGAGAATCCAGAGATTTTGTTATTATGATTATAAAAGAGAGAAAGGGGATGAATGGATGATGGTAACGGTAGATACTACTGCAATCATCAAAGTAACCTATTTTCCTCTGGGTTTTCGACTAAATCTTTGACCAATATTATTGTTATAAAAAACATATATGGAAAAAGACATAATAATACACTCTTGGTCTAAGAATATAAAATTATTGTCCTACTATCATTTTGGAAAAATAAATATTTTATTGTCTTGTTGCCTTACAAAATTTTAGAACATAATAGTTAAATTGTTATAAAATAGAAATGCTACAATTCTATAAACTAAAACTCATTAATAATAATATAAATTATAAAATCTTAGATGTTTTAGACATCCTCACGACCTCACGAAAACCTCTAATCAATCAATTGATGGTTATCATGCAGAAGGAAGGATCTTATAGAAAGAGTTAGCGAGACAATATAATCGGTTGAATTTAAGTTGGTGGACTAATTAATAATAAGATTTGACACATAGTAACATATATGATAACATGAACATACATACAAGTTTAATCATATTGGATTATTAAGTAAATGTGCCCAAATCACCTATATATAAGACTGAGTCATTTAAACTTTAATACAAATTTCGCATCGAAATGTAGTTGTAGATAGTAGATACACACTTTGAGAATTTAAATTCATTATTGTTTGCAAAGAACAAAGCTTGTTAAAGTAACAAGTGTGGTAATGAAAAACTTATTTTGATGCAGATAATTTGAACCAAATAGAATAAGATAGAAATGTGAGTCAAACATATTGGTCAAAAAGACCATGTGGTGTTACTTGGGGTGTAATCTAGGGACAAATATTGGGCAAAAACACCTTAATAAAACAAACAAAAGTGAAATGGGCCCACATTGACAGCCACTGTCATAGTCCTCATCCCCAAAGAACAAACACAAGTCCTTTGGAATATGATCGAATCGACAAAAAGATTCAAACATAACATCACAAAACTTGGAGAACGAGAGAATCAGATCGTCTTGAGATCCGTGAATAATCTACCTTCATTTTCCCTTTTCTTTTTTCTGATATAAATCATTATCATACGGGAGAAAATAACTTGTTAGCTCTTATATATGAACTAATAATTAACTTCAACAATGGTGTTGATTGTCAACAACTTTTTTTATTAAAGGTGCTATATTCTAAAAGAAATAATTAAGCACATAATTTTGTGATTTATGAACGTATTATGCGATATTGGTTTTTTTTTTTTTTCTGTTGGTTATTTTATGCTTAACTAATAAGAAATGAATATAATGATCGAATTGATCAAGAAAGATTTAGTCTGAGTTGGAAAGTGGTTTGCATGCATGCATTGTAAAATTAACTTGAATCAACGTTAATTATGTATGGAAATTGTGATGGGTGTGTTTGGGGTTGATAATTAAAGAATTGGACGTATAATTTAGTATAGTATATGATATATGATGATGATTAGCGCATGCATTCTTTCGTAATTCGTTCCCAGCCGCAACGGGGGCCTACACACCTTCCTTCATCACTAATTTTTTTTTATTTTGTTTCTTAAATGGAGTGTATAGTTTCACAGATTGTTTTTATTTAGTTTTAATTTTTTAAGAAACTTTTAGATCATGTAAAAGCGTAAGCGGTGTATTTTTAACTAAGATGTTGTAAGTTTTAGTTCTGTACAATGTAGGATTTGATGATTTTATCTTTTAAATTTTTAGATGTAGTGATAAAAATATATAGCTTTAAGAAAATTATATTTGCACAATGTTAACGAATTGGGTGTGCGACGGTTTTGGAAATCATATTTTTATATTTGATTATAAAATAGTGTCTCATACTTCTAAGGAATTCTTTACTCATTATGATCAGGTTGGAAGATATAATTATAAAAATATATATGTCATTAGGAAGTTATTACCCAAAACTCAATCGATCTTTAACTCACATTGTGAACACAAAATACATCAAATACTCAATTACACCTTCTAATTATTTTTATTATACTTTTAGTAATTTAATATATTTCAAGTGTCTAACAAATATGAAGATTATCATATTATTTTCTATCTTTAGGACATTATCATGTATAATGGACATGTTAACTCACAAGGATCTAACCGTAGCTAACAACTCATGACTCGATCTAATTGGCTTTTATTGAAAGAAAACACTTGTATTACTCATTTTTATATACTATCTAACCTAACTAAATTCTCTCCTTTGTCATCTTAGATAATTACCAAAGTTAATGTTCGGATTACTACAAAAGATCTTCCAATGTGAATGTAGATAGAAGCATCCTCGTATAAATGAGAGTTTGGAAGTGCTAAAAACACAATTCTCAAAAGGAGAAACAACAACATGAATTAATGAATCAATTCTTTCCTATTTCTCTCTCTCTAGAAACCATTCTAATTAATATGTGTGTGAATGAGAGAGAGTGGGTTGCTTTTGGAGCCAATGTGATGATAAAGAAGTGTAGCAAATGAGTTTAAAGAAAAAGGGAAGTTTGATGAAGAAGACAAGAGAGAGATAGAAAAGTGGAATATGAGGTTTTATGGGAGAAACCCCTAATAAGAGTCTTGTGTACTTTGGAAAAAGTTAAAGATTTTGAACCAAGACAACTCCTACTTCTTATTGTCTACTCTATGGGGTTCTAATTTTGCCATTTTTTTTTCTTTTCTTTCTTTGTTTATTTTAATTACATAATTTATATATTAAATATATATAGAAAACAATAAATGGGTTAAACTCTACCACACAAACTTCTAAAAAGTATCAAATTTACGTAAAATAATAATGATGTATTTAGGTTATATATCTGGTTAATTAAGAATAACCGACTTCAAATCATCATCAAAATAAAATTTAATTAGTTTTATGAGGTTATTATAATGTAGTTAACAAATCCAATTTCTAAGTTATTCAAGCCAACTGATTCAGATTAATAGAGGTAGTAACTAATTTAAATCTGAATTAAATTTATATGAATTCAAGATTTGAAGTTGGTTTTAATTTGAAACTAAAACGATTTGAATTCAGTTGATTTGGTTCAAATCAATACAATATATAACTCAATACAAAAGGCCTTATAATATATAAGTATCCCGTGTATTACACGGGTTGAATAAATAAAATAATAAATAATTAGTAATAAAAATTTATAAATTATAAAACCATATTTGAAGATAAAATATAATTATAATTGCATATGAATAATTATTTCAAGTAAATAAAAAATAGATATGTTATAAACAGATATATATATATATATATATATATATATATATATATATATATATATA